>NTHP01000028.1:630090-642791 GCA_003416845.1 Oplegnathus fasciatus
TTTTTTAACCTGTCTGACTTTAAATTCCACACATAAATTTTGAATCATTTCATGACACCTGGTTTTGTAACAGCTTAGCATGGGCTTCATAACAGATACAATACAAAGCTCAGTCATGAATAGTCATTTTTGCCTTTGGTTCTTACTGGGATCATGCAAAACCTACTGTGTGTCATCTATCAACCACAGAGCAAGTCATAAAAAATAGAAGCACTCCTGCCATGTCTAATTGAAAAACATGTCCTCGAGACTGAAGCAGTTTTTTAAAATCACAATTTGAATTTTAGTCGGTACATTTTTATCTTGCTCCCCCTCTCTCAGGGCAATAACAACCTCTGGTCACTCCTTCAGAGTGTTTAAAGTGTTTAATTTCAAGAGCAAAACAACCAGGCGCTCCTTAGCTCCCACTGCAGTTGTTTTTCATTTTAAAGTCCAACAGAAATGAAACTTTGTTTCTGCTACAGCATGCGTATCTGCTCTGTAAATCACACACCTTGTGTTCTCCTTTTGGTAAAAATCAGCACCTAAAGGGGAGAAATGTATGATTTATATTTTTTGGTTTCCTGATTATGCCCCCTATTATTGCATTTAATCGTTAAATTACAGCCATTAGTTCTACTTTTATGTAGATACAGAACTTGTTCTCATAAATCTAATCGGATCCCTTTATTTTACACTATTTGTATAGAGCAGTAAAGTCACCATTCTGTCATTGCTAGACAGTGACACTAACTGTTCAAAAAGTCGACATATAGCTATATAACACATATAGCACCCAAGCAATATATTCCTTTTTAAATTTTTTTTAAATTTGATAACATTTTTGACTGCAAAAGGGATGTGTTTTCAGTTGGACTTTAAATGCAGGACTGTCATGAGAGCGCTTTATTTTGCAAGGATGAGCATCTTTTATTGTGCTATACCAGCAGCTGATGTTTGTCCATATGGTACATAACATGGTGATTTGTCATTTTATGTGTATTTAAATCGTAAACCCTGTCTGGAATTTTTCATCATGGTACGAATATAATTAAAATGGTTAATTGTAAGGCAGTGAATCTAGTCTGGTGTGTGGACTGTTGTTTTTTGGAGATCTATTCTCAGAGATAGTTGCTGTGGATGCTTCAGACACTGAGCTGTCATTCAACTCACTTTTGAGCTGATAGATGTCCACTGTGGTTTAAAACATCTGCCATACGTCTCCAATGTAAATGAAGCATCTGCCTCCTTCATGTAAAAATAATGCGAGTCAGAGAATCTGTATGTTTTTTTTAATACGAGTTTCTGTGCTGTTAAATTCAATGTAAATGTATGTGCATCATCAAGGTGACCTTCATGATGTAACAAACGTATGAATACTGCAGTATATTGCAGTGTTGTTGTATTCTGTCGTGGCTGTATCCTCTTTGGGTTCAACCAAGCATATATGGTTTCATGAAGCAAACCATATAAGTGATGACAGGAGGAGGCAACGATGTGCTTCACGTCAGATTTAGCAAAGCACGGTTGCTCTATGCTCAACAGTCATTTAATGTGGAATGGAGCATGTATTTATATGGCGGGCAGTATTAAATGTTTATGAGCACTTCATTACAGCCGTTTTTTTTAACCACACCATGGTGGAAATTGCTTCAAACATTGTTGAAGACTATAGCCCAGAAAACAAATTAAAACTAGCGCTTCAGTATATTTAAATGCATGCCAGCTGAACAAATGTGAAAAAAGAAAAACCTCGCTACAACTTATGTAAAGCTGCTCTTTGCAAACCCACTAAAACAATGTTACAGCACATCCTAACCAATGGATTAAGCCCACGTTCAGCAAAGAAGTCCAGCCACATAATCCCCATTTTAACTCCTCTACCTTAAAAACAATTATCCAAAACCATGTATAGTTCACAAATTGTTTCTTAGCATATTTAAATATGGAATATAGAGCTCCCCTATGCTGATATCCAGAGATAAATTAGTTCATACTGTGTAAACAAGTTTGAGTTTCTTTTAAACATCACCTTTGGTTGATCCCATAGGAGAGTCATGTTTTATTTTGTTTTCTGGCTTTGAGATCACACAGACACACTTCAGACATGCACTCTTCAAAACAACCCCTGAAAAATTCATCATGTAAATTCAGCAGTTGCCCTTCTGCACAACTTGCATAAACTCTAATAAGTGAAAATAGTCTTATTTTACACTGTTGTTTGGTAGCAGCAGAAAACTACAGCAAACCCGTGATAAATTTTAAAGTTTTTAGAGGTGAAGGTCGAACTGATGAAGGTTTCTAAACATTTGCTAATTTCAAATTCATTGAAAAAACTCCAGAGCTTTTAGTCAAAGACCTTTGTCAGAGTGTTTTGTTTTACAGGTAACAAAACCTTTTATCTGCGCAGAAGTGTTCTTTCATTTTGGCACAAATGTTTCATTAAAATCAAACATCCAAATTCAAATTCTGAGTAGAATTCACGTAGACCTCTACGTTGGACCTTGCACTAAGGACTGTCTACTCATTTGAGGAAAAGGTTCTTCAATTTTCTATGAAAAAATGAAAACAAAACACTTTCAGTTTGCTTATTTTTATTCAGCAGATTTTTAATAGAATGCAAAGGTCCATTATGTGGAAACAAATTCAAACACTGTTTCTGCTATGGCATACAGAGACAGAAAGAGAAGAGACTGCCAAAGACAGGATCATAACCATTATTAGAATGTAAACTTTACAGAAGGAGATAGAGAGATGATACAATGCCACATGATGGCATCCATTTTTACTGGTCATAAAAGTGTGACATAGTGAATAAACGACAAAACACTCCCCACAAAAACATCTGCAAATGTCATCATCACACAGATATACACTGAAGACAAAAATAAACTTGTCCTTTTTTTTTTTTGTCTGTGTGGCTCCACCTACAGTATTTCTCTAAAATAAATCCATTTACACTTTTCAACATATCCTCACATTTACATGAAATTTATTAGGGAAGCATTTGTTTGCAAAAAATCAAGCATTCCCTCCCCCCTCCCGAACACCCAGTCCCTTCCTGTACAGAGGAAAGCAGGGATTGGGCTAGAGCATCAGAGAGCAAAGATTGATGATTGGCTGAAACATGTAAGTAAGTATCATAATTATAATCATTCACACAGGAAGTCTGCTGAAAAGGTAACATGGCAAATAACACAAATTGGCAATAGTGCAGGCTGCTTGAGCTGGCAGTGGCCCGTTAGGAGAATAAAGGATGAATGAAAAAGTGATTCTCGCATGATTATTTTTTCTTTTAGCGTTGCTAGCATGCTCTATTTGGAGCTACAGGGGCTAGCTGGAGGGAAAAAAACAGGTATGAGCAGAAGAGAAGTCAGGACCAGAAGGATGAAATGTTGAATAAAAAGGAAGAGTGAGTCAATGCTTGTCGTTTAGTTTTTCGCCATTTATTTACTTTGTCTTCTCTCCAAAGCGTCACTCGCCGTCCACGTTGGTCTTTGGAATGGTGTTGATTGGATGGTCGGTTTTTAATTTTTCTTTTTTTTTTTAACGGCTGTAACCAAACTCATCGGCGTCGTCCGCGCGGAAGTCTCCATAGCGCCAAATGTTGAGCTGATGGGAAGACAGAGACACATTTTATTGACCTTAATGAAACAAATAACCATAAAACGCGGTTATGTTCCCAATTGCTTTGAAAGGGACTTCAATAACCTCTCTCGCACATTACATGTTAAATGGTCAAGAGAGAAAGAGAGAGAGTGGGAGGGAGACAGAAAGCTACCCTGCAATGTCGAGAAAGAGTGCTGCTTTTACAGCCTAGTGCGAAGGTGCCAGCATCATCATCATCATCATCACCATTTAATCCAGCTCTTTGTGCTTGCCCATCCAAGCTGGAGGCCACAGTGCCTCAAATACCACCCAGACTATTACTTCTCCTATTCCATTCCATTCACATTCCCGCATCGGCTCATAAACCATCACATGCGTTTCCCGGCTAAATGTCTCCTTTATTACAATGCGATTGGCAAAGTGTGTGTGTGTAGTTTGGAGCAGCATCCAGTATGGTGTTGGTTATTTAAATGTGATAGAAATTGTGCAGTCTGAGGTGTGTGTGTGTACGAGGGTCTGTGTGGGATGTTTCTTTTTTGGCTCTGAGAAGCACGCTCGCTCAGCTGTTAATGCTGTGATTCATAGCTAATTAGCGACTGTGCTAATTAGCACTAGTTATTAGGATGAATGAATGAATGAAGCCATTTGTACGTATTGCCATTTCCAGTCTCTCACTCCGCTGCCTTTTTTCTCCTCCTCCCCGACACCCTGAAAACACGGCAGTAACTCCCAATTGTGACTTGAGTCAATTCCACCTCTGACTGGCTCATTGTCTGAGCGTGCTGTATAACTACCGGGTAACTAAAAAAAAAAGAGCACATGAGGGACGGCTTCCTCTAGGATTTTGAGCCATCATGCTTGACATTTACATGAGTGAAAACAAAATAGGAGTGTGTCTACGCAGACTTTCTTGGGAAAGGCACCTCGGATATGAACAAACACTTTCCTGTCAAAGTCTAAAGCTTAAAATAAAAGTGATCCGGCCTTTGCCTACAGGGCTCAGACATTTTAGACTTACAGTACCTGAGGTGTTCAGACTATTAGACATCTATTATTGTTTCTTAAAGGGAAAGGTTGCTGATATTCCGTATATTTGTTATTGTCAAACTATCCCATGAAACGTCAAAAACATCAATACACTGGTCCGTCTCTCAGTAATTTCCCCAGCCCATCTGTGCCCCCAAGCCAATTAGTTCCACTGACCATGTTCATCTTTAAAAACAGGTCACAAACGCATTGTTTTATTATTTGTTTTAAAAGGGTAAATCATTTCCTAAAGCTGCCGGACTCTGTCGTTTATAGCAAATGTTACTCACACAGAGCATTCAGCATTCAGCAGCGGATTTGGTGCTCTGGTGAGTATTTCCTGCAGCAGGATGGTGATCGACGCACCCGTTAACACGATAATTCAATGTAATGAAGGAACATTTCACCCAGTGCAAAGGTGTGACTCATTGATGTGTTTGTAATAGCTTTTGGACAACAATGGAGCTCTATGGAACAAAGAGGAATAAGCGATATCAGGCTTTGACTACACAATCAATACTTGTTAGGAAGATCAATGCATTGTTGGTTTCGTTTTTTTTTCCATGGGATTTGTTGATGAGAAAAATATAGAATATCACCAGATTCATCCTTTAAACACAGATTTGTACAGTGAAAATGAATAAATCCTTTATGACCTCCATTATTAGATACTGTCATGTACTTGGGTTTAAATTCCTGACGGCCCATTCCATTATCTGGCTGCCAGTTTCACTCCGACGGGCCAGACGGTTTACTGGGCTCACATATTTCAGTTTCCACTGGACAGTTTTGTGTCAAAGCTCTATGACTTGACTCATCTTAACACAAGAGCCCCGTGTGTGATGTGCTGCCTTCTATTCACTCTCCTTTTTTTTTTTCTCCCTTCTCTCTTTCTATCCCCACTGTACACTTTAGCACACATCCCCACCCCCATTTTCACAGTATGGACCTGCACAGACTGTGGGCAGCAATCCATATGGGACAATGGTGACTGCCAATGTAATGTGTCGCATCTTGAGAGAGAGAGAGAGAGAAAAGCAGCAAACAGAAAAGACACTTTCTCCCTGGTAGTTGGTGTAGAAAAGTAATTAGTGTTGTAATGTATTCTTGTTTTGGCAATATTAGATTTCTCACTGAGAGGCAGACAAACCACAATTATAAGGAGGTGGAGACGACTGCTGATGAAAAGAGAGGGAGAGACAATGAGATGAGACTGGTGGGTTTGGATGAAGTGACTTACCCTGGCACTCTTGGCGGATTCTTGACTGTTCAGGTACTCTGTCACCTAGGGCAGGAAGAGAAGAGGCATTAGCATATCACATCACTGCGTCACACGTAGGATTTTAAAGGATTAAGGTGAATCAATGCATCCTTTCAACCTCCTCTGCCCCTGGAGACATTTCTTTTACCTGCTTACATGGAAATTCTCAAGTTTTTTTGCACATTTTTTTTTCTCAGAGGGGCACTTGCTCACCCTCCCAGCAACACTGGGTGTAAGGAACACAGTGTTCTCTGAAGATCAACAGGATCAAGATAACACACATAGGCACAGAGTGGTTATGTCACTGCAGGGGATGTGGAACGCACAAACATGTGAAGGGAGCATACGGAGCGCAGAACGCCACATTACGGCTTGCTGTTTGGGGTCATTGCTTTATCCGCCATGTGCAGGGCATCACTTCGCGCTTCATGCTACAACTCACACTAGCAAAGCCACTCGAGATGAGAGGCTCTCATACCCCCTTGTGCCTGCTAGCCTCAGGCCAACACCTCGCTGGTTTGTAGCAGCAATTCATAATCAAGTGCATTCACAGGACGCCTTAAGGGAGCTACTAGCTAAAAGGGGGTGAGCCCCAAGTTCTACCTGTGTTTCATGGAGACAAATCTCTATTGTACAGTATTCAACAGTCATGTTAGACGGTTTGCCCAAGCGTTTTCCATAGAAGGTGCAGTTATTCAAAGTATTTCTGGTTTACACTCTTCCTCTCACAGCTGAAAAGTTGATTTCATAAGCAATAAAACACACCCTCAATTCAATACACCCAAGACTTGCTGCTACAGCCTTACATGGTCTGGTATAGGGCTGCAACTAATGATCATTTCCGTTATTACTTAATATACAGATTGCTTTCGATTAATCAATTAATCGCTTGGCCTATGAAATGTCAGAAATTAATGAGAAATGGCCCTCACTTCCCACAGCCCAAGGTGACACATTCAAATAGCTTGTTTTTTCTCCAACTGACAGTGAAAAACCCAAACACGATCAATTCGCAATTATATCAAACAAAGAAAAGCAGCAAATCCTCACATTTGGGAAGCAGGTACCAGTAAGCGTTTTTTTCCCGTTTGTGCTTGAGAAATGACTAAAACAATTAATCAATTAGCAAAATTGTTGCACATTATTTTTCTGTCTATTCCCTGATTGACTAATCTTCTCAGCTCTGGTATGACCAGTAGCTTATAGTGGCTAATGTTAGCGAACTGATGACATGATGTCTATCTCCCTAAAGTTTGCTAACTTTATGACTCTTTCTACTTGTGCCACTGTTACACAATGCTTTAGCATTTACCCCTAATTTAGCATTATCTCGTAATCGCCACTTGTAGCCACATTAGCCTTTATTCAGCAAAAGTTACATTGGCTTTCCTTAAAAAATTATAGACAAAAGCACTAGAATATTAAGTATGAACGATTGGACATTTGCTTCGTGTGATAGGTTAGATAGATTATGCAATTACTGAGTGACAATATATTCACATAGTAAATATTTCACAATGCATATATTCATTAGGTTGATGTCATGTTGGCCAATTTTAACAAGAGTAAAAACCCACACACACTGTCTCGTGTAATGTGGTTTTATTTCATACAACATTTCAGTCTAAACTTTCTCTTCAAGTTTCTGATAGAACAAACAAGAAGCAAGTGCATGAGTTTTTATTCTTATTCAAGCCGTGCTGCCCCCAGACACACCTGTCACATGTATACAAATGTGACACACACATGTGCAAGTTTTTTCATAATCATCATCAGCATGTGGGATGATTATATTCTCGATATAAATGCAGCTGTCTGTTTTGCTCGGCAGAACTGGACGTACGTATTGTGGACAAACAGAGTACAGAGAGGATATAAAAGAGTTGGAGGAAGAGAGAGGAGGAACCCAATGTGCAGTGTTGAGCATATTGACTGCTTCTGCTAGAACAGCCATTTAGCCTCATTGAATGAACCAGTGATGAGTCATAGGGCAGGGGATGGGTGAGGGGGGGCAGAGAGAGAGTGAGAGAGGCAGTGGTTGGTTAGATGGGTACAGTGTAAGTGGATGTATGGACCTTGGAAAAGCTCAAGCGGCAGACCCTCTGAGTGGAGCTGTCCTCCACCATTACAATGTCAGAGTGGATACTGAGCGATCAAGCTCCACACAAGGCCCTCACACACAGTTCGCCTCACATGCGCCATGTTTAACCCTGGCCACCCACACCACTCGCATTCCATCTGTGAATGGTGGAAGTACAGTTCTGTAAATAAGAGTAGTCCAGAAAATACTTGTGAATTTGAACATGACTGTAGTTTCCTGGATTCTAATTAGCGGGACAAATTTAAGTGGAAATATTAGCATGTCGGTAAAAAACAAAAAACAATTTAAAGACACAAAGAAAGCAAAAGTCACTTGAAAGAAGGAAACAGTAAAGAGGAGTTGTTGTGTTCTTGTAATAGATTCAATTGTGCACCATGTTTTGTAGCTTATTATAGTAGCAGATGAGCTGGCTTTCACACTCAGACACACACACACACACACACACACACACACCAGAACAAGGATGCCAGATGTTAAAACTGTCGAGTGTGGATGGGGCTCTGGAGTTTAATTGCTTAGCTAGCTCGTGCACATAGGTTGATTTGATAGCTATGCTGCACATGGCACGGCCAAGATAACAGACCTGCAGCTGGATGGTGCAGCCACTCTGTCTAAGGGAGTGCACGTGTGAGTGTGTGGCTGGGGGAAAGTGCAGTGGCTGCACAAGTCATCCATCAAAGCCAACTAAAGGAGAGGTTTTTTGGAAGGCGTTAGGATATGGCATCTTGGTCCCATCAGGCAGATGTCACCATATGGAAGACCCAGCCGACGATATTTCATGGGCACAAAAGGCCAGTGATGCCATTTGGGCTTTGGAGGGGAGCTATCAGTGCCCGTAGCAGTTTGAGCTGTCTTTCCTAGTGCTGCACTTGGAAAGCTAGGGGGAGACTAAAATGATGTGGAAGAGGGTTTCATATCTGCCAAAGTGGATCTAGCAATATTTGAGCAGAAAAGAGGAAAAACTACATTTGTGAGAAAAATGGCAAACTAGGAATATAAACTTCAGCTCAATTTTAAGGGAAAAATATATCTAGTCTTCACTTTTGCCAAACTCTACACAGCTGAGAGTCTGCATCCAAATGCAAAGTACTCTGTGAAAGATGCTAAGTCAAGAGCACTACAGCACAATATGCACAGATGATATGCTGCCATATTGGAACTATCACGGTGAGCCTCTTTGTACTCTGGGAGGGTGCCTTTCCTGGCTCGCCCTCATCTTTCACTGTTCTGCTCACTTCAGCTCAGTATAACACAACAGCCAATCAGTGCGCAGCTGAACACCGATGATGACTGCCTTCGGATTCTGAACAGCTCCACGTATCCTGTCCCGGATCCCTCTTTCACAGCTTTTCTATTGGCTCCAGTAGGGAGGCATAATGGCTCATTTACGGCACAAACAGAAGCTAAACTCATCTGGAGCTGTCTTAAAGTGGCAAAAGGAAAGGAATGTTTCTCGCCATGGGAAACAAGTGCGACGTTAAATACAGGGGGAGGGTGGAAAGGAGGTATGATGCGGGATTGTCAGAAAAAATAATTTATGTTCGAGAGACGGAGAGAGGCCAACAAGGAAGAAGCTTAAAGCTGATTATATGGAGGAGAAGAATATGAAACACAACAAAAAGAGGATAATGAATGAGGGGACAAGGAAAAGAAAATGCCGTGTTTGGAGGGGGATTGGGTGGCAGAAGGCAGCGGGTGACAGCGTGCTTGTCTGGATGACCCTACAGAGCTCCCATATGCCAGACAGATGCCATGTTTGGTGAGCAGTGGCCATGGACACTGGCAGAGGCAGAGAATATGCTGTTCGGCTAAGGAGGATGCTGCGTGTGGGGGAGTGTCCCTTAAAGTGTGCGATTAATTCTTTGCATCCATTTAACTCTGCTCAGAGTCTGCAACACGCAAACAAAACAGCTATCAGAAAGTTTTAACTGATTACAGAAGTCAATTTATTATAATTTCACGCCGAGAGTTCACGTTTGAGTGAATTTATCACAACACTCTGAAGCTAGAAAATAACTATCTGATACTCCATGCACATTCAGAAAAACAGATCATTTACAGCTATTGTCTGAGTCAATTTTAAAGCTTGCAGGTAACTTTCTAGCTGCAGACTTGGTGGGAGACTTTGTGTAAGTGTGATGCTTTTCGTAAGATGAACGACAGGTGGTGTGGGTCTGGTGTGTTGGCACTAGTCTGTGTGTCTGCCTGGCTGTGAATCTGTCTGCCTGAGAGTGAGAGAGAGACTGTGTATTTCCCCACGCTGGCCGGCATGCCATGCCCAGGTGGTGTTCTGGTAAGCGTGGTGTGAAAGTGATGGATCCGAGTGAGAGCTAACATGGCAGCTTTCTGACAGGTTGCGCGCGTCTGGTGCGTAGGTGAGCTGCCACTTTTTTTTCCCTTTTTTGGGGGGGATTTCACAGCACGCGAAAATGGAACCAGATTTTGAATGGAGTGCATATGAAAAGCAAGTGACTAATCAAAGTTTCGGCGCCGGGTGTGCTCTCTTGGTCCTTGCTGCCGAGATGGGATGTCAGGCGACGTAAAAAACCACTCAAGTGGAAAGGGAACAATGAGCCTTGTCCTCCACGCGTGTTGAGCTTTTCTCATTAACAGCAATGACGATCAGACACACAGCCTCCCAGACACGAGCACTCAAACGCCAACCCCCCCAAAAAAACAAAAACTGCCACTTACTCCCCTTTCTCATTGTTTCTTTGCTTCTGCATTGTTCTTGTTTTTTTGTGCTGCTCTCTCAATCCTCATTACATCTCGTTTCATTCTCCCTCCGCCTGCCATCTCTGTCTCCTATTGACTCCGCTGAAAGCAGAAAACTCTGCACACGACAGGTCGTCGTCAGAGCGTTTGCAGGAACATAACGGCTTTTATGTCGGCAAGTTGAGTGTACTTGGCTGAGCTGTGGATTGTAGTCCTAAGAGATGTCTCTCGTTCAACATGCCAGTGCATGAATACTGCATGACAAGCAGAGGAGGCCAGGGTTTTGGGAAAGTCTCTTCAGACTTTTCATTGTATAAGTGGTTTGATAGGGAAAGGCTCGTCACATAAGCACCGTAGCTAACCAGGGGGCGAATCCTCGATGGCTTGCTGTGTGTGTGTGTGTGTGTGTGTGTGTGTGTGTGTGTGAGACGAGGGACTGTCAGTGTGTTTGAGTAAATGTAGGATGAAAAGATTGCCATTGACTTTGCTCATTTCTACAGATGTATATGATCTACATTTTACTTCACTTATTTAAAAAGAATCCATGAATGAACCCAGAAATCAGTGAAAATTGAAAGATTTGTGTGAAAATGAACCATTTCTTGTTTTTTTTATTGCTTGTTTAATCAGCAGCTAATTTGCATGTGCTCCCCATTTTCCTCTTCACTTTGTATGACTTGAAGCATTTTCTGATCTGCCAATGATGCAAGAGAACGTTGTTTACTGTAAACTGCAGCAATCACTGTCTTCTTTTTGCAGAAAATAACTTTTGGATGCATGTGGACGTCAATCTGAGTTAAAATCAGTTTACACCAGTCTGCTCCTTCATAAAAACTCTGGGTGTTTTTGTGGAAAGCTGTAAAAAATATGAAAAAGATGAGCCTTACATGTACATCATGTGTGTGAGTGTCACTGTCCCTGTCTGAGGTAAACTGGGATTACGCCATGTTGCACGCTGGTCCCCCCAGCATGGCTGTCGGAGGAGATCAGGCGCTTTGGCGGGAACGTGGCATGACAAGCCCACCAGCATGGGTTCATAGAGTTAAGGAGGACACACACATGTAAAACATGTGCATGCACGCACACAACAAATGCTAACAACAGATATCACAGAGAACATTCTCCAGTGCTCTCCCAGAGGCACTGGAAAGAAAACAAGTCTTACGTAAACACTTATGTATCATAGAAAAATGTCACACACACACTTACTTTTTATAAAGGCAGCGTGAAGAGTTTGCTCATCTTTTTCTCCAATATCAATTCTCTCTGTCCCGCGAGGTCACACAACTCAAAATAATCTAAGTTTGAACAACGTGGTGCCTCCACTCCCTTCCTGACTGTCCTCTACTCACCCCCAGGGCGTGTGGGAGGGAGGATATAGTGAGTAACTCTGTGTGTGTGTGTGTGTGTATACATCTGCAGAAGATGGAATGGCATTTGGGAAGTGGCGCGTGTCAGCTAGGACATGTCAAAAGGGCCCACAGAGCAGTGGCAGCAGGGGAGGCAACTGCCTGTGCAAGTGAGTGTGTATGTGAGTGTGTGTGCAGTCAATAACAGGGGAGCAGAAAATGTCCATTAAAAGGCCTCATCTCTAACTCTACTTGTAAATTAGGTATTGAGCCATTGGTGGGGAGCGGTCATGCTGTCACATACCCATGAAGCTCAGTGAGTGTGTGTGTGTGTTTATATGTGCCCTGTGGTGTTTTTTTGGGATGGGGTGGGGGGTTCTTGATGGGCTGTGACAGGCACTGGGGTTGAACAGGGAGGGCAGCGACCTGAAAGTCAGTCAATTGGTGGTCCGGATATGGCTAAGAGCCATTTATAGATGACACGGTGAAGAATTTTTGGGTTGGGGTGGAGATGATGGGAACTTGATCCACTGTGTCAGGATCCATGGGGTGCTCACTGGCTCTACTCGGACACAAACTCCAACCCCATTTTTTTGTAAATTTTGTTCACTATTATTTTTCTCTTGGGTGTGTTCCCTTCAGGTATTGTATTTGTCCATCC
>NTHP01000028.1:642796-664052 GCA_003416845.1 Oplegnathus fasciatus
CCCCCCCCTACATTTCAAATAAATAATTAAAAGTGAGTGAGTGTTGGAGCTCACGAGGGACCCCCGCATATGTACTATGTTCGTCCTCTCTGCTTGGGGACAGCTAATAAGCGACAACAGCGGTGCTCCTACATGAAATATTGTTTGCCCACGAGGCCTCATTTTGTTACAGTGAACCTAGTGTATAGAAACACCAACATTCCCATGAGGCATATCATCAGTGTCCAAACCAGTGCCTTAACAGTATGGCAGCAGCAGACTACATCACATGAGCCACCTTACTGGAGAGTATGTGTACCAAACAGCACAATTGCACTGATAAATGGAACAACCCATCCCTGGAGGCATCCTGTGTATGTGTGAGCCTCTTTCCTGATTTCCTGTATGGATTTCCCACACGCAGCTGAAGGTGTGACTACACTTCTAAACACGCCATTTCGTCTTCATCTACAGTTTCAAACCCCATTAACACAATTACTGTGCAATGCAACCGCTGCGCTATCAGCTACACCAGGGACTCTAACTGCAAGCTGTAAGAAAACTACACTGCCCATGAGGCACTTTACATAAAAAGACACAGGTAAATAAAAAATACCTGCATCTCATGTGAGCCACCACTTAAAGGCTGCCCTTCTGGCCCCTCCAAGCTACTTTAAAGTCCTCTGCTCAACCATCATACATGAAAAGCAGTGCCTCGGTGTGAATACAGCAACAATACGGGGAAAGAAGATAAAAGGAAAACTACATTTCCCTGGTGGCTGCTGGGTAATTAAAGATTCCAGGACTCTCATCTGCAGCTTTCACTCTTAGGGAGCCACTTCACAGCTGTTTTCCCCATAGTTCTGCTCTCACACACACAACACTGTAACATTGTAATAAAGATCTTAGGCATGTCTTTGCAAACATTTGTGTAAGGTGTGTGAATGCGACTTCTATATCTTTATCTCTTCAGTAGGGAACATAATGGAAACTCTGCCTAGGTCGATATAGCAGGCTTCGTCGCTGTTGGTGATTGATAATAATTGCGCCGGCGAGGGAGTGACAGACACAACCGTGTTTGTAATTGACTTGTAATTAGCAAACAGGAGATTATTAGCTTGTACCGCTAATGCACTTTGGGGGCTAGCACCGATGTCAGTTAGCTGAGGTGACTGGGCGAGACGCTTTGCACCCGGTGGCCTGCCAGAGTTTGAATCAGTCATGTTGTTGGCGGCCGCTGACAGAAAAACACGGGTGAAGAGCAGTGGAGCACAAAAGATAGCGCTTCTAACCACACAGCCATCTTCCAATTGAGCTGTCATGACAGACTCATTTCGGCTGCATCTGAGACGAAAAAGTACCACGTCTGGGTGTGAGCTTCTGTGTGTTGGTCAAAGATAGCTGCTGCAGGCACTTATTACTTGTGTACCCAATCAGGTAGAAAGAAACATTTCGAGTGTATCTAGTTATCTGTTGAGCCCACCACCTTTTTCACTTTCTCTTTCAAATATTAGCCCACAGAAAAACACACACACACACACAGTTCGTGTCTACTGTGTCTACGTGTCTCTCTCTACTGTATGCCTTCACTTAAAATTAGAAAGGACAGGTTTTACTATCAACCCAGTGTGGGTTCACAGGGTAGAATCGGCTGATGCAAGTTGCAAATAATTGCAGATAACAGCATTTTAAGTCACAGCTCATTATGAGGCCAGCACCAGGTCTGATCTGAGTGCCTCTCCACTTTAATTCCTGGGGATTATTGTTCATCATGACATAGCATTGAAAAGACAAATGCAAATTAGCATATGCAAAAGCAAAACGAGCCGCCTCCCCATTGCTGTCTAAATGACGTGCTCAAGCTCAGTCTGGACAACATGAATAGGAAAGGTTAAAAAAGAACACAGGGAGAGGAGGAAGGGTGTATGAGTGAGGGAATCTCAGAAAAAGTAATAATGACAAGTACGGCGAATTGAGTGAGGGATGTGCAGAAGGCGGAGAAATGGAGGAGTAAGAGGAATGGAGAGTACAGGGGCGAGTAAACAAGAAAGAAGTGATGAAGAGGAGAGCACTGGAAAGATAAAAGGCCATAGGAAAGAGAGGAGGAAAAATTGAGTGATGCTGTGGAACTGGGAAAGAGAGGGGAGAAAAAAAATGGAAGAAATCAGACTCTGAACAATGAGTGGAGAGAGACATTCAGAGGGTTGAAAGAAGAGAGAGAAGTGTTTTAGTGAGTGAGTGAGTGTGTGCCAGTGTGGCAACGTGCCATTCTAGCAGTGGATGGTTGATGGTGCCAGGACAATTTAAGGATGGCTTAGTATATCTACTGTGCCTGAGGTGGAGAAGGCATGAAGTCAGTGTGCAAGGCTCAGGTCAAAGCAAGAGAGAAGAACTCTAAATGTGGTGTAAGGCAGACAGCTTGTTTTCACACACACACACACACACACACACACACACACACACACACGAGAGCCCAACAGGAAGTTTTACATTCCAACTCTGGCAAACGTCCATCACCTTTTGGTTGCTAACGCTGACATTTTAACGCTTTATAGCTAGAGTGATAATACTTCATATAACTATACGGAAAATTACAAGTTACATTTTAAGTTTCTGCTTCTCCTCCGTTTGTGTTCTTCTGAGTTAATATCAGTGCTTTCTTGTGCTTGCTGACACCCTATTGATTAAACTCTACACTTTCATTCTCGCCATTTGTGACGGAGAAAATCAATGCACTCTTATTCACGCATTTGCTAGATTTTCATACCGAAGGGAAGAAATACAGATTTTCTTTCCCAACTCGAGAATGGCAGGGGCAATCAGACCAAATGACATGGTCAACACTGCTCTAAATCTGGCTGCCTAGGGCAACCATTACTTTTGAGCTCATTTATGTTACAATTAATGAATCAGTCAATCAATCAATCAAGTTTATTTGCCACATGTAATCATATAAGGTATAATCACAGTGAAATGTAACATGTACTAACATACTAACATGATAATAGCATGTACCTGACAGTCTACAGAGTAGAGCAGTATGGTGCCTTAGGGAACACAAAAATAAAACACACCTCTACAAGCTCATACACTCTTTTTCTTGTCTTTCTACAGAAATTGTAAGCTTCCTCTCAAGCTCTATATGTGAATTTAAAATGCCTGAGTTGTGACAAATAAAAAGAAAGAGCAGGCAGAGAAACAAAGAGATGGGTAATGTGATGCTGTAAGACAACAGAGATGTACTCTTAGAGAGAAAATATAGTAGAGAGCGAAAAACAAAAGGTCCAGGTTCAATTTGAAACCAGCATGACATAGTTACTGGCCCCAGATACTGTAGCTACTGTATCTAATGTAAAGTACATAATGTCCCTTCTGTTTCCAATGCTGTGCTGGTGATAAAGTAATAATATCGCTCACTGGCGATAATCTGAATATCAAAGCCTCATAAACAACACATGTGCAGATGGAATACACATGATATGCCAGATGTATGGCAGATTAAACTTTATACTATGACACTAAATCTGCTTGATTGTCAGTGTAGATACAGTATGTGCACGCACACTAAGCATGTGTAATGGATATAAACATATATATATGTATACTGTATATAGTATAATGTATATAGACATATATATGGGCTCTGACATTAGCCTGTATTTTTGGGTCATTCCATTCTCTAGGACAAAAGGTCAGTTGGACTTTAATCTGGTGCTTTATCCTCCATCCACACATCTGGGTCACTCTGTAAGTTTTCCCTCACTCAGTATATCAATCATAATTTGGCTTACTGTTTATCCACCCACCTCCTACTTCCTCTCTTCCTGCCTTCCATTTAATATCCCACTTCCTTCCAATCAGATACCAGCAGCTGGCACGCATATGATCATCTTTTCGCCTACACTTTCACAATGACTGTTTATCCTTTGCCATGATACTGTTGTATGGCTGCAACAATAGTCATCCATATGGTGTGCATAGTGGCCATCAGTGAATCTAGGGCTTAAGGCAGAAATGCACTTGAAAAAAGAAATAAAACCCCAAATGGATGAATATCCCTCTCCGCTCCCCCTCTCTTGGGACAATGCCACCCTCAAAGACTGGTGTTAACCTTCAGTGCACTTATGACTGACTATTGATAGTCGCTCAAGTGCCAGTGAACATTACAGCCCATCTGTTACGCAATGCTTAGCACTAGAGTCCAGATTACAATGACCATGTTCCAATCCCCTGGAATGGATAATGAATAAAGAATGGAGCTAAAATGGAGCAGATAGGAAGGACAAAAGTCACTTTTACAAGGAGGCTGATAGTCTGGATGAGTGAGAGGAGAGAAAGGAGACGAGAAAGAGCTCAGGGTGAGCCAGCTTGGATACTACGCTATCAAACGCTCGAGGAGAACTTTCTATAAAATAGGGGAAGAATAGGGGCACGGATCCAGAGGTCAACAAAAGGTTGTATCTTGGAACATTTTTTGACTGCCCCTGCAAGATAACGTTTCCTGTTGTCACACCAGCAGCAGCTGCAGTGCTGCTCATGAATCTTTGAGCCAGAAATGCGCCTTGCAAACAAATGACTCTAGGTCAAGTCTGGTAGATTACCAAAAAAAAAAGTGCATATCAAATAGGGATGTTGAAACTGAAAGAATTAAATAATCACAATAGCTTTGATTTGGAAGGAAAAGACTGTCACTGTCCATTTAATGGCTACAATTCAATTCAATTAATCTTCCCATTATTTTCTCAGTTAACTGGTGGTTTTGTCTATAAAAAGTCAAAATAGTTCAGTGTGCCTGTTGTAATTTCCCAGAGATATAAAATTAACTAGACAAAAGCACAAATTTGAAAAGCTGTAATGA
Source organism: Oplegnathus fasciatus (assembly GCA_003416845.1). Taxonomy (NCBI): domain Eukaryota; kingdom Metazoa; phylum Chordata; class Actinopteri; order Centrarchiformes; family Oplegnathidae; genus Oplegnathus; species Oplegnathus fasciatus. The sequence goes on from NTHP01000028.1 coordinate 647,634, forward strand.
GATATTTTTTGGAATTTCTGCTTGAAAAATGACAAATTAATAGATTAATTTTCTGGCGATCAACTAATCGATATAGAGTTGGTAATCAACTAAACGTTTCAGCTCTAGTACATAAAGTCATTCACAAAATCACATTAGATATTGAGTCTGATATAATAGACATTACACTGTTACGTCCCTCAGCTGTAATAATGAACTGCTCGCTGGGCAATGCAGCTACTGTATACAGCCAAACTGCAGTCTATAGAATAAGCCCACACATTCTGTGAATCAGAAGTGCATTTACTCCATTTAGAGGTTTGAAAAGTGGCCTAATCACACTTCAGCTTGTTGGGCTTTTGAGCTGGGAAGCAGACTTGATGGGTGGAATTATCAACAAGAAATGCTGTAGAGCTTACTTTAACTCTCACTTGTAAGCACATTGGCAACACTGCTGCTTGTTAAGCTTTCTCCAGATCAAAATATTCGTCTGTAGCCAGCGAGGAAGAGGCAAATACTGGAGACACAGACGTTGAATACGAAAGAGAAACCACTTGATCCAACAAAACCTGAATCTGTGCAGTCTATAAGCCTATCAGTTGTATGGCTAGAAGGTTTTAATCACTGTTCTTTGTCTATAGGGTCCATTACCCAGGCACTGCATTATGGTCCCTGGCTACTCTTTGGAGGTCAGAGGTCAAAACACTCTTACAATGATGCACAGTGCTTTATTGACTGACTGTGAGGCGGGAAGTGCTTTTATCGGTGCTATTTAGTAGCTTACAGTATATCGGTGCTCTTTAGTGTGTACAGAACTGAGTCTCTGTGCGAGTAAATAAACTGTGTGTCTTTACAAATGTGTTCTCCCCACCAGCCTCTTAATTTTTATGAATATGCCTTCTGATTATGTTTATGAACAATTTACACTCTTGTGGACATTTCTCCATTCCTTTGTGCGTTTCAATTTTTAAATAAATAGCAGAGTGACTAATATCGGGGTTGTGTGGGAGCAGTAATTGCAGCAGGAAAAAATATCCTCCATTTTTCTCTTTATCTTTCACGTACAGAGTGGCTTTGAGTCTGCTGGGCGAATTAGCATAATGAGAGCAAAGTGAATGAGCGGCGCTTCATGGTTTGACAAAATGGCCGCCATCGGAGGCAAATTGTAGAGGTGTTTAAGTGTATATTGTGTGGCTGTGGATTGACAAGTGAGGAGAGGCATTATGTCTCTTGTTCCACACTGTTCACATTACAAAACCTTCAGGCATTTAGCGGAATACTAGCTTTCATTTATCAAAAAAATCTATACATGGCAAATTCTGATGGAAACGAGTGGGTAGATGCACGCTAGCATGGAAATGAGTAATTACTGGACTGTCAGACAGCCATAGGCGGAATATGGACCTTTTGACATTAAAAAATACACAAGGGGCCCATTTTCCAATGAGAATGCTAAACATTTATGTGCACTTAGAGTTAAGTAGCACCTGCTACCATTTGATCAACTGACACCATTGTCTATTTAGAACAGCTGCGGCACAAATACTGATCTGTACTGTGCAATTTTGACAGCACAGTGAACCACTGAATAACAAGAAGTAGATGGAGAGAAATAAGTAATATTTTGAAAGGCACAAACAACAGTCAGAGTACAGTGGGGCTGGGAAATCAATCGAAAATTTACCTAAACTGACATTACGACTCTCTTACTGAGCTATTCAATAAATTAATTCTTTATAGGTAGGCAGTCCCCTACTTTTAATGCACCTGAAAGTACAACAACAATTCACATCTCACCCTAAGTACAAACAAAAAATCACTGTCAGGCAGCAAGTGAGGATTCATGCCAAAGAGAAAGTCAGTTCTGCAGTGTACCAGTCTACAGCCCCAGTAAGACCAGAGAGTGTCATTAACTTGGACAGAGAAAGTGACTGGTCGCCTAAATGTAATAACAACCAATTCAGTCAGGGAGCGGAACGGCACAAGAGGCCTCAAAATTTGCCTCAAATTTAGTTTTAGGCCTTCCACAGCTGAATTGCAGACTTGAAATTGCTTTATCCAACAGTACCCTCCCATCACCAACTATATGTCCCATCTCTTCACTTACCATCTTCTGCAGGTGCTTCTCCTTGCGGACGTCCACCATGACCAAGCCCTCCTTGACCAGGCCGAGGCCCACATCGTCCTTGGTGTCCCCGAACTGTATTGTGACATGTGGGCAGGTGGCACCCGAATACTCCACATTCAGCAGGCACTGGCTGTTGTGGATGTCCCGCACAATGCAGTCCACCACGTCCGCACGGGCATCCTCCTGAAGAAGCGGGGTTTGATGAGGGACGGGATTACAAAGAAAGAGGAGGACGGGAAATGGGGCAGTAATGGATGGTGGGATTGAAGCAGGAGAAAAGAAGATTGAGGAGATAATGGAAGAGAAGGAGAAGGTGAGGAACAAAGGTGAAAGGGATAATTAGTATGTTATCATTAATGGCTCCTAAACAGATATGCATACACACACACAAATCCATGCTACGCAGAGGCTGATTAAAACACCCTAAATATGCATGAACTTAACTGTGGTCTGATCTCTGTTGGGGAGAAAAAGGTGTTAAGAAAGATACATTCTTACACCAATCGATTACAATTACACAATCAATCACACAGTAGTCTTTCAGTCGTGTAGCACAGCAATTATCTTCTCAACCAGTTCAAGAGATTTTAGTTTGGCTGAACTATCTTGTGGTCTGACTCTCGCCCACCCTCCTCCTCCTCATTCTGTCCCTTTCTTCTCTTTTCTTCTCATTCTTCAGTTCGCTACCTCACCCTCTCTTATTCCTAACCTTCTCGAAAGTGAAAGGCCAGCATTTGATTTAACACATGGTGGAAAAGGAGGTGGAGGAGCTGCGATGCAATCCTGACCTCCAGCAGTCAGGGCGAAAACGAGAAAAACAAGAGAGTTGCGTCTTCAGAGGCAGGAAGACACTTAAAAACAAAAATCAGTCCCTGGCCATCATCCATCCCTCCCCTACACCATCCATCTCTTTGCTTCCCTTCTTTCTCGCCCTGGTCTTGTCTCCATGGCAACCCCCTTCGAGCTAGCCGCCCTTGGGTATGTGCGTGTCTGGTGTATGTGTGTGCGAGCGTGTGTGGGCTGGGAAGGCTTGTTCAAGGCACAAAACTAAGGGCCTTTTTTGTCCCCGCTCTCCCCCTGGTCAACTTGTCACAGGCGCTGCAGGGGAGCTCAGGGCGAGAGAGAGACAGAGGGAGAGAGGCAGAGGGAGAGTTACTGTGTGACGAAGAGAGAGGGAGGGGGAGAGACAGCCGACACAGGAGGGGATATGAGAAAGAAACTCAGGGAGAGAGTATTACAGAACAAGAATACTTTGACACTCGTGAGGGGGCAATACAAAATTAATGAGAGCCTTCCAGTGACCCTCTCTTGTCTACCATATGTACAGAACAGACCTGGTTCAATGTGTTAAGAACACGCTAAAATATTTGCATTTTACTTACTGCAAATCAATGTAATTGGAAGTGCAGCTGGGTATATAATAGCTCAGTTTCAGTGCTGATACAAAACAATGCTTTTTTTTTATTCCTTCTCTGCAGAATATAAACGCTTTTCTACAAAAACACTGAGCCAAACAATGAGCCAAACTTCTCTAATTTTGTCTTGACACAAAGCAACCTTTCAGGAACTTTGTCTACGTAAAATACTATGAAATATTAGGAAAAATGATTTAAATCAAGAAATATGTGATAAAATAATAGCACATTTGATGAATTTGACCCAGCATTAATTGAAGACATACTCTATGCTAGAGACACATTCATGAAGTCACGATTAAGACCAAATACATGAAATGGGGTAAATAATATATCAATAAATTTGAATTTCAAATAAAAAAAGAAATATTTCTATGGAACTTTTACTTTGCAGTTGTAGCCAAAAATCAACATCCTCTTGCTGCCAGTGGACTGTTAATCAGAAAAGGTAGATGGTAGTGTATTATAAGTAATGCTAAGGGGTATGAAGAAATTGTTTGGAAAGATGCGTAACCTCAAGCAACCTTTTAATTTTCAGTTGTCTACAAACCACTGCCATCAGGGAGTAGCTATTGTGTGAATTTATTTTGTTTTTCATCTTTTTTACAAGTGCACTCTTGGCATAAAGTACTTTCTTTAATTAGCTGACATGGCATAATGAAGAGGTGGCAGTGTGTCCTGAGAGTTCACAACATCCGTTTTAAGATTGGATTAAATAGTGCTAAAAATGTGGTAGCGGTTGTTGCTCTGATAGAGGTAACTGCTGCAGATGTCATGGAGATGACATGTGCACTGTGCCTCCTATTTTGTCAAGTTACAAGTACACATTTCAGGTTAGAAAGAGTTTTTCCTACAAAACAGCACAACGGTGAGAGTTCACCTCGATCCTGCCATGTTTTGAAGATATTGTCACTTTATGGAACATTTAAGGCACTGGAAAGCAGCAGAATGATCTCGTCCCACTGGCAGGATTTAGGTGTTAAGCAAAAGAAAGATTTTAAGACTCACTATGAAGCCATATAACAGGTGAAGTCAGATATTTTGTGCAGGGCATCAGGTGTCAGGTTGCGAGACAAAGGCAACAGCTTTTCCTATGTGCAGCAGCAAAAAGGCGCAGTACAAGCGGGGCACCACGCTGTCAGCGTGAGTGACACAGTAAAAAGCTTCAGATAAAGCTGACGGAAAACACATGAAAGGAAAACCAAGAGAAAATAGAGAGAACGGGAAAGGGTTAGACAGATGCAGAGTGACAGAGAGAGAGTGAGAGGTGTAAGGTGCGTGTCAGCTTCCAACATGTGGTAAAGCTTTGTGCATGTGTGTGTCTGGGGGCTGTAAAGTGTAGGTGATGCCTTTGTCCCCCGGACTGGACCAACAGATGGGCCACTTCATCCTTCAGGAGACACGTTGTCATGAGACAGGTGACAGCATGGATGCAGGCACTACCAGCTCTCACACACACACACACACACACACACACACACACACCACTGTGTGACTGTGTGAAGTTTTAATACACATGTCCAATAAGAGGCATTAATTTGTTGAACAAATAGTCAAGTATTTAAGTGAAATTATTCAAAAATAAGGGCAGTAGCAAATGTAAAATGTGATTTTCAAAAAGTAATAATACATAAATGAATAAATAATTGGGAGTGAAAAACACTGAGATGTATGTCCTTGCTGGTCCTTCACCACACACTGCTCAGTAAAAATAAATTAATAAAATAAACAACACGGGCCCATACTCCCTGCCATCAACAAGCCACAGTCTACACCAGTGGTTTCCACGGGCACCTTGGGATGCCTTAAAGACGGGCCAAGGGTGCTGCAAGATTTGTACATTGTAATGTTAATTTTTTCTGCATTTTGCAATAACCAAATAAAGAGTTGACATAACTATACTTTATGCTACGTTTTCAAACATAAAAACTGAAGATATAAACAATAGCAATATTAAAAGCCATGTTACATATGCAGTTATGCCGCAGCCAACGGTTACTGGTTGTCATAATGACGCAACATTGTGTTAGTGCAATGGTTTAAACAATTCTGGGAACCACTGGTCAACACTATTAAACGTAAGTCCTTATAAATACACTTAATATTAAATTAATAACAACTAAATATCCGTGAAACCTCTAAGACCACAGCCTATGGCCTCTAAACTGAGCACAAAGTTGCATCAGCAACTTTCAACAAAAACATAACCTTCATAAAGGTAGGACTCATTACAGGACTGGTAGTTATTATTAATTCTAGGAACATATGACATTACAAACATGCAAATACTCCTTATCTAGGCCAAATGGAGCAAATGCCCTTTAAACTAACACATTCTCGAATGCATGTGCACACACAACCAATTAAAGACAGGGCTTAGTACTCTGCCAATCAGGCACATGCCAAAAGAAAACATGTTTGCATCTGCACAACCTATTCAGGATGCAGCCGGCTCAGGAGGCTACCAATGAGTTGACCCCCTGACACGCACACAAAACACAGTCACTCACACACGCAGAGACAAACACGCACACAAGTGGTCACCGGAGGTTGAGTAAACACACTCGGATGTAAACAAGAAGATTAGGGCTGCAGAAAAAAACAGTAACTGCTGTTCGGCTATCAGATGGACATTTATATGCAGAAACAAATAGGCATAAAGCACCTGGATGGTTTGTATCTATCTATAGGACGTGTGGGAGTTGAAGAAATATAGTATATGCTATCAAATTGTTCATAAAACATTAATGTATCTCTGCTACTATGTCAATTATACTCTAATTTTTTGAAACCAGGTAAATCAATGGCTTGATGTTTGTCATTGCTCTGTCTGCTTTGTACCGCATGCATTATGGATGAGCATAATTTTCACTAACACTTGCTTGGAATGAAAACTCGATCCTGTCTGTCAGTTACCAACTTATCACCTCGTGCGATAAGTGAAACTCAAACAGTTTTTATGTCTTGCCAGAAAAGTCAACTTTCAAAAGCTGGCAGAAAATGAGACTGAAGAAGTTGATATCGCAAAGTTAATTTCGAAGCTTTCAGCAGCGACACATATCTTCACTCCGCACGCGTGTGCCCGTCCGCGCACTTACGTCCTGTGGGATCTGGATGAAGGCAAAGGCATACTCGGTGGCCTGTGCTGGCAGGGTCCTGGTGCTGAAGGCAGGGGGGATGGCAGCCAGACGAGTGGACGACACAACTTCTCTCTGAGGGAGGATGAACGGAGGACAGAAATCAGACCCAATATAGAACATTTTTCAAGACAGTCTTCATGGTGTTTTATCTATGCAATCATGCATAGACACACAGTGGCATTTGTTTTTCTGTATTATCAATACGAAGTCCAAATACTGTAGCTGGGTTTAGGAAAAATATTGACTCTTGGGAAATTATTTGGTTCATGATTTTGAGGTTTTGAGACCGTAAAGTGAAGCTCAACAACAATTGGAGTGCTTGTTTGTGATGATGACTGTCTAAGCAAACATGACAGAGGCATCCATCTCCTGTTGCAACACTAAAGGAAGCCAACGGAGATTAAGGCACAAATGTCTGGGTTGTTGAGCTATGATACAGATACATAAAACAAATGCGTAACAAGGTTGTTGAAAGCTTGTGATGAAAGTTCACTTTCTGATTTTTTGACATTACAGAGTGCACCTCTCACATCAAATGCCTCTGCAAGTGAAGGCCGCTCTCAAACACAACACAGCGCGTCACGCAGGCTGTAAATTCATCCTGTGCCCTGCAATGTGCTTCTATTTTTCCTTGATTCCGAATCAATTCTCAAATCCGTATGTCACTTTAAAGATGATTGTTTACAACTGTGAAAGAAGGACAGATGCCATTTTGTCGCTTAAGGGCTGCATGCTTGTATATGTCACCTTACCAATCATTTCACAGCTGTTTCCACAGCCGTACTGAGGCCCTTTCACTAAGCTCCATCTGCTCTCTAGCTCAGCTACAAGCTAAGAGCAAAGACGACAATAGACGTCAAGTTGATAGTCGCCAGACTCTTGTCAGATTAGAAAACACACCAAAATCAGTAAAATGTAAAAAGGGCAACACTACTTGCCAGGGTGCATTTGAATAAGGTTATGATTGGAGGGTTCCAGTGCTACATATGCATTTTAGGAAAAACAACAAAGTAACATTTTCTAAAAAGTGCTTGAGAGAGACAATAACTCAGGTTTATTTGTGCAATGAAAAATAGGCATCACATTTTATGATTTCATGATCTTTGCAGTCACATTAATATGTGTTTACCTGCATTAACGACCTGATAAAAACATCTACAGTACAGCATATTAGTCAACATGCATTCTCGTCTCTATGTTCCTGCTTACAGGCCTGCAAGTATTGTCATTTTTCGTGCTGATTGCAAGTTCAGCACTCTAGTTCGGCTTGGTTCCCGAATTTAAACAAAATGCACATTACTATGTATGAAAAGTACGTGCTGCATTTCACTGATATGAAGCAATGATGCGATAAAGTTGATACATCCTGACAGGTATGAGCCAACGTGAGCAATGACCAATCACTGATCACCAAAGGCTCTCTAAAGGGAGAACATGCTGATGGAAAGTCAGACGAATACAGCCGTTAGAAGTGGGGAGTTAATTTAATGACTCCCATATCTTAGGTTAATGTGTTCATTGGACTGTAGAGTCTAGACAGAGAATATCTTGAACATTTATTATGGATTATAATGTTAAGATTTATCAACGCCATATTAGATTTTGACAGCACTGTAAATGTGGGCTTTAAAAATGAAAGACAAAAGTGCTCTGTTGTGTTTGCTAATGATCACATAATAATTCAGGTACTGACCTGTACCTGAGACAGGTGGCAATATTACCAACTAATAGCTCATGACACAGAGGCGGGAAATCAAGGCGAGAATGACTCAACCTGAAATGACGCAAAACTACAGAGAACAAGGTAGATATCAGCTCAATTTTTTTTTGTGTGCCAGGTCGGCCTCGGAGAATCACACTTTCAGCAACATGCCAGGACGCATCGCGTCTGCCAGCCAAACCTCGAGCTGTCCCCCACTCTGAGGTCAGTCACACACTGTGCCGCTCCGCTGCATCATGGGAAATCTCCCGCAGGCTGGGGGTTGGCTGCATGAGCCACTTGGTGATGCAAGCGTGTGTACGCACGTGGGCAGAAACACACACAATAACGCACTCACAAGGATGTAGTGCCTCCGTCATCACGGAGTAAAAAAAAAAAGAGCTCCAGAGAGAGGGGGAGTTCTGCTTTTGTCATTGTTATGAAAAGGAATAAAAATGATACACTCAGTTGCACTCTTTGCTTCAGTCATAAACAATAAAGGGAAAACAAACAAGCCTGCATCATATTTGTCCTAAAAACTCCATCTGAAAGGATACATAAAGGCTGTTAGGTTGCTTTGAATGTGGAAATAGACAAACAACTGGTGTCTAAATAGATGCGAGAAATGGAAAAAAAATCCCTCCTCAGATACTAGATTGCCTCGGGCTGTGGGTTTGGCCGTAACAAAACTTGGCTGATGTTTGTGTCTTTTGAGCCCCAAAACAATAGCACTATGTTTTAATGATGACGATGCAGCATTCAACACTTTTATCACACGGTCAAACTCATGGTCACAAAGTTACTCACGTTGCCGTAGTCAATGTAGAAGACATGAACCTTTGCTGGTGACTCAACTTTCTCCACTCTGGCTCTGTACCTGCAGCAGCAAAAGAATAATTGAGAGAGAGACAAGGAGGGGGAGAGAGAGAGAGAGAGAGAATAGAGCAGAGATGAAGACAGAGGGCACAAGAGGAAAAGGAGATGAGTAAATGATTCCGTGCTTATTTCCCAGGGGAGAAGGTGTTGGAGGATCTGTCTGTTGTGATCGGGGGAGAGGAGCAGGAGAGGATGAGCAGGCCGGGGGAGTGAGGGGGGACAGAAGGGATCTATCAGGACATGGCAGGGCTGTGAAAATTGCACAGAGGCCTCTTTGCAATAAAGGGCAGAAATTTAAACCTATTTTTGCCTTGTAGCAAATAACTTTAGTGCATTAGCACTAATCACAAAAACCCGGCAGTTTTGCTTTGTAAGGTTTGATTTTCCAGCACATTTGGCGAGCTGAATTTGAACTAAAATAAACTTGATATTACAAGGACAGACAGATCAGTGGTAAATTAAAGGAAAAAACAACAAAGTGTCTTAGTAAGAGCCAAATCCTACTCATGAATTCACATAGAAGCTACAGAAGAGCACATTTTCCTCAATTCAGGAAGCGTCTCTTCATCTGACCATCACTTGTCTGACTCTCAAGTCCGACAAACAAACGAGAGTGGAGAAGATAAATTGGCCGAGAACCAAGGGCGGCAGGAGAAAGCCAAATAATTAGAGCCACATGGGCAAAGAGAGAGACAAGAGAACAAAGTTAAAACCAAATAAGTGATTAACAGGAAGACATAAAGAACAGCAATGAGCGCAGAGAGCAAGAGAGAAAGAGTGAGAGACAAAGTGCGAGTGACTGATGAACAGAGGTTTTTCCTTTCTATTTACTCCGACTCTGTGGTGTTCTAAAAGGCCTTGAAAGGCGACGAATTTCTAATTAGCCCCCTAATGAAACAAGCCGACATTCCACATGCATCGCAGAATACAAAGATATGGACACAGAACAATGCGAACGCGAACATAATTAGCTCGCTGAATAATATGACTGATTAAAAAAAAAGAAGAAAAAATCTCAGTCGTTTGCCACTTGGAGCCGGATTAATGCTTTGTTGTTGAAAGTAACAAGAAGACAGACTTTTTTGCTATACAAAAAAGGCTGAAGAAAGTGAAGGTTAACAACAGATGGCCTGTTTAAAATGCTCATTGACTTGCATTGTTGGCTGGGGCAAGAGAATAACTTTAGTTTTGCCCCTTAAAAACCTGGAGAGGAAGATGGAGGGAAGGATGGAAGAAAGAAAGACGAGCACCTGTGTCGGGGGAACATTTGGTTTTTTAATCAGTTTCGTGATCTTTTTTTTCGCCGCCACCTTCTTGACACAGACACTCTCTCTCCCTCCCTCGATCACTGTGACTTTTATCTGTCCCCATGACCATCTGTAAACTTCCAACATCCGGTGAGGAGACTAGATGAAGAGAGGTGTGTGTGTGTGTGTGTTACTGTCAAGCGACTGCTGATTCTAAAGGGCCAAAGCAGTGGCAGTGAGCTAATTACACCCTGTGGGTGTCTGCAGTTAATGCATCACAGGCTTAAATAGAGACGAGGTAAAAAGGAAATGTCAGGTATTCTTGAGAGGAGAAAAAAACTGCAAACATATATGTCTCATGGAAATGTAGCTGGTGGAAAATGTCTGTAGAAAAATGTAGTGGAGTTTGTTTCAGGTCATCATAAATTACCTGCTTGCAAAGTAACTCTTCTACTAGTTGTCACATTAGAAGCTTTATATGGGTTATTATTAATAGGGTTCAGGATTCAGTTTAGAGCCTGAGCATCTTGCTAATGGGTTAAGGTCACTGTAGGGCTTTTAAATATCATCACAAGTATCAAAATGTTTACTTACCATTCGCCATCAGCAAACTTGGCTATGCAGTAGTCCCCTCGGCGTGCAGAGTAGGATCCTTCCACTGGCGGCTGGGCGGCGATCTCTGCTCTCATGGTCTCCATCAGGCTCTCCAACTGGCCTCCTGACAACGACACAGAGACATGAGTGAGATGGAGGCAAACTTCAATTGACAAATCCAGTGCGATTAGAGTTTTTCATTTCTTTAAGTTGCATTTCGTTACATCACTGTGGGCTGTTTTCGTCTTACTTTGACACTGACGTGTTTGCCGTTTTGCTTCTATTACTGTTTTACCTCATTTAAAATACAAGTTCCAACTCCCCGCAGAGAAGTTTTTAAGCTGTGATTGTGCGAAATGGGTCTAAAGTTCCATTAATTATCTAAGCTACAGAGGTGCAAGCATGTTGCTTTGGCTTGTATGTTGGCTTGACTGGTGTGACTGACAGAGGGCGGGTCCTGAGGCAACAGCAGAAAATGAACACACTTACATCTTACCCCTGCAGAGCTCCTAAATAAATGCATTAGTATGAATGAAATCAAGTCTGATGCAACTTTTCAAAGTATGACTGTGTGCTTCTTATGCACGAACACAGACTGAGGGTTTTTCTGAGGGTTGTTTATGCCTTTTGTAACTGAATGGGAGTGCTTCTCTTAATCATTAGTCTTCCTTTAGTTATGAAAAAATGAGATTAATTACTTTATTGCATGCTGCAGCAGGGTTTATCATAAAACACTTAGGTTCCACTCAAATTGCATCACTGCCTTAGAGAAGGTACTTCAAATCTTGATTCATGTGAACAAACAAATAATGGGTAGAGCACACAGCTCTTCACACAAACTCACAAGGGGAAAAAAAACTTGGGATAAGGAGAAAAGACATTGTTATTTAAGGATGTTTTTTCTGAAATACTTAAGCACTAATGCTGTTCCACAACCTATCAGCTCAAAACTGTTTTAACTCCAACTGCCCTTTAGCGAATGAGACCAAAAATCTAAATAATCTTTGGTTTTTGTAGCTGTTAGCCCATTAGCACCATGCAGTTATTTCTGGTTTGACCCTGTTCGAGAAATATAGCTTTGAGTAAAGCCTCCATGGGCCTTCATGGCCTATCAAGCCATTATATCACGCGCAGCAGACCCATTATGGTGGATGCAAGGCGAGAATGTGGCTGTCGATATGGTGGGAGTTGGAGAAATCAGATAGTGAGTCAGTGCTCCATGGAGTCAATGACTGCGGTAAGTGGCAGCCTGATTTGCACCCATCAGTTGCAATTGGAGAGCTGATTATGAGCGCCACCAAGTATGTGCATCTCCAAGAGAGCCACTTCCTGGTGTTTGTGTAATATGTACAGTATATTTGTTTGTGTATGGCAAGTATGTTTACGCACGCACGTCTGTTAGTGTTCATGTGTGGGGGGGGGTGTATGAAGTGTGCGGAAGCAATTATAGCAGATAGTTTAGTAAAGTGGTCCACATGAAATTCCATGGTGGTATTTTTAGAGGCCATTTTCACTGATCTACCACTTTGAGGAGGTTTTGTGGGTAGGCCAGGGCCCATCAGTGATGGAGCATCTTCAACCACACATGTTCATACAATGGGAGCCTGTGGAGGCAAAAATAAAACCTTATCAGATACACTTCCCCAGTCTTACAACAACACCAACAGTAAGAGCAAAAGAAACTGACAGTCACCATGTCTAGTGTCAGCTTTCTGCAGTATCCAGATTTCTTAAACCTAAAGTACACAAGAATCCAGGTTTTCTAAATCAGGCTAAGGGATCAAAGTAAGCCCAGTTCACACAGCTAGCTTTCTTCTGGAAAAACATAATTTCTTGGCCATGTTTACAAGATGGGTCCTTACAGAGTTTTTAAATATTGCAAACACGTTTTGAAAGACATCACTGTTGCTGCAGTGAAGAGAGATGAAAAGAGGTAGCAGGGCGTCCTTGTATTCAAAACAACTGAATTCAAAGCCGCCTTCAAAGAGGTAATAACTAAAAACTGGTATAAAACAGCACCTAGCAGACTTTAATAACGGATGGATATAGAGGAGGAAATATTTGTAATGGAAAAACAGACATTTTCCCTGAGGAATGGGAGGGAGTCTGACCCCAGAAATGGAAGAAATGGATCACTTTCACTGCCAGCAATACATATTTATATCTGGATCTGGATAAATCTAAAGAAAATATGGACATTAAGACAGCAGAGTAAGAAATGAATACCTGACTTGGTTCTCATGCTTTTTTCTTTGTAATACCTTTAAACTGTTACAAATCAATTCCAACTAAACTAAATTAACACTAAGACGAGTAAGTCTACATAAGCTGAACAGTAGACTATTTGTAAAATTTAGTAGGGAAACGCTGTGTGCTCTCACACTGCAGAGTCTGTCCTCTCACTGTTCCGTCAGTCCAAATGCCCTGACCAGGAAAAAAAAACAACTCTTCAAGCTGCAGCTTCAAGTATCACTAAAACACTTTGAATATGCCAGCCTTGGGTAAAAACAAGACAGAGAAGAAACCTTATTACTCACCATCTGCATGTAAACTTGGGTTTTACAATAACCAGGTTCTTGCAGCTCAGGTAAACACATTCTCCGATTTCCTGTCTTAACATGATTTCTCCCACTAACCTGGTTTCTCGTGAGCACGTAAATGCAGTCAGTGTGTAAAATGACTAAGTTCTGCTTGCTATGCATGTTACTGTACTATCAAACAAACAGCTTGGAGGCAGCACTACAGCCTCACCTCCAAATACACACCTTTCTTTACTCCTCTACTGCTGTGGCGAGTTGTTATTAACACCTAATATTATTTACGCAAGTGGAGAACAAGAAAATATGAATAATGATGCTGTTTTCCGAAGATTATCTGTGCTGAGACAGTCCAGCAGCTGCCAACCAACGGCAGACGTTATTAGCATGATGTCAAACTTAAAGAAAAACACCAGCTAGGGGCACAAAGGGAAAGAGTGCGAAGGAAAAACTAGGAGCTCAGTTTGATTGTGGAGGGGGTCAGGGCAGGGGGGGAGGGGAGCGGGGTGTCCAAACACCTCATTGGCCACCCACCACCCACTGCTACACCAACTGCTGATGAATGCAGCGAGGGGAATAGGAGTATAAATACACACACACATACACACCAAACCAAACAGACGCATCCTCAGCGTTTTGAAGAGAAAGCAGTTTTTGGAAAACATATCAGATGGATTGCTTCCCGAACCCCTCGCTCGCACGCACGCACGCACGCACGCACGCACGCACGCANTTTTCACTAATTGACCCCTAATATATTCAAGTTTAGTTTTCCAAACTCAGATTTAAAACATTAAAAACTAGAGCCAAATATTTTTCACAGGTGAGCTGACGATCCAGTTTCCTGGAATACCCCTGAGACCTGAACCTGTCCTGAACAAAACAATCCCATCTGGGCTGTAGAGAAGCAAAACATCATTCCTTTCCTTATATGGCCCAGAATTGTACTTCACTTGTAGTTCACTGCTCCCCAACAGTGTGTGTGTGTGTGTGTGTGTGTGTGTGTGTGTGTGTGTGTGTGTGTGTTTGGATTTTAAAGTCTACAAAAAGCTGAACTCTTCCTTCATCACCTGTTGATATCACACGAAACATTTCGCATGTTAACATACACCAGCAGCACACGTCGCCAAGGAAACAAGACCTGTACAGAAAAACAAAACTGCTTCTGATGATAAGATGAGATCTGTGTGTGTGTGTGTGTGTGTGTGTGTGTGTTAATTGAATAGATTGCTAAGAGACCATCCTCTGGCTCAGAACAATCAACACTATGTCTGATTTTATGACTCAATCAGCACACACACACACACACTTTATTAAATATTATTAATAAAATGAGTACGAGTGACTGACAGCGTGCTGAAGACTTTAAATCCTTCTCAGACTTTCTAGTGAACAAGAACTGAACTTGTTGCCTGGTGACAGAAGAGTTATTCTGGGTGTGCAGAGTTTAGTTTTGTCACAGTGAAAACTGACTGTAGTATTACTGAGTTTGGTGTTTCAGTTCAAACAGCATTACAGGAGAGTTGTTCAGAGGGAGGAGCTGCTGGTCACTGACTCAGGAACCTCCTGGACAACGCAACTCTCGCACAAGTTTCTGTTCTGACCAACAGACGTATTTCAGCCTGGTTTATTATTTCNGAATCTGCAAGTGAATTAATTTAAACTGCAGAGTGTAAAATCTGTTTTCTCAGCACGTCATCTTCGGCTCCTGCCAGACAGAATCTTCAGCTCTGTGGTTGGACGTGTCTTGCTGAAATGCATCTTGGGAGTCGTAGTTCACATCTACCTTAAGTTTTCACGTCCACGGGCTCCAGCTGTTCATCAAAGAACCAGATATTTTCTCACACAGTTCATCTTTTGTACTGATGATCTGCACTTAATGCTGCTAGAGGAGCTCCAGCTGTGAGCCAGGTTCTTCACAACTCTAATCTCAGTCTTTACAGGATTAGTGTTCACTGTGTAAAACCTCCTTTGAAACCTCCTAACCCGGAGGGGACGTAGAGTAAAAACACATAAATGTACTTCCCTCCTGCAAAACTAAGATATTTTTCTGCACTGTTAAAAACTTCAAACATCTAGAAGCGATTTTTAAAGCCACTGGAAGGCGTTCACTGTTTTCTATCACAGGGTAATTCCTGATTTTAGCACCAGATTTAACATTTTAAATCTTCCACAGAGTGACTTTAACTTGTACATGAAATAAAATAATCCTTTTAGTTTACTCTTCAAGCTGCTAACAGACAGAAACACAGAGGTGAGGACCTCCAACATGGCCGCCATAGAGTCAGCTGTTTCCCTCTGAGAGTCGTCGTCTCATTTGTTTGAGTGTTTCCATCAGAGGGCTGCAGAGCCAATCAGCTTAATGCAAACAGACAGACACAGGACAGAAGAGGAGGTGAATTTAATTTACTCTCTGAGTGAGTGATGCTCCGAGCGACTGACGGAGGAAACTAAACTGAGTGAGCGGTGACTTCAGGTCAAAGAAGGTACATTTACATTTACTGTGCAGGAACAGGGAGCTTTTCTTTTTCAATTCTTTTATATGAGGTGATAAAAATCATTTTATGTTTCATGCTTTTCTTTTGACTCAGCTGAAGACCTCAGATTAAGATCACGACTGTCTGAATGTGAAGAGATTTAAAGATCAAACTTCACAGATTTCACAGACTGTCGCTGCTGCAAGAATCTCCACCTGAATCCAAACATCAGTACCTTTACTCAAGTACTTTACAGTATTGAGGTACTTTTACTTTACCGGAGTATTTCTTTTTTTATGCTCCACTATATTTCAGAGGGAATATTGT
>NTHP01000028.1:664064-674635 GCA_003416845.1 Oplegnathus fasciatus
CAGAATAAAAACAATAAAAAGCAAATGACAAGAATAAAAAATTAAAACATGAAGAACAGAGACATAAATATATAAATAAAAGGTGAAGATCAACTGGAAAAATATCACATGCTGATACGATCATTTTCTTTTCTTTCACGTGTGAAATCTGAGACAGTTTGTAAAACATCTTTAATCTGTCTGTAGTTCTGATGCTGAACCACTGACACAGACCGCTCACCTGTCAACCAATCACTGTGGAGATAGTGAGTATGGTTCATTCATGAAACATGATGTCATCATGATGTCATCCTGCTCTCTCAGCAGCTCTGTGACTCGTGGCGGTGACATCAGATCCTCTGTGAATGATGTGAAGTCTTAGTAACGATTCTGGTTTATCACAACTTTGGTCTTATTTTGGGGGGTTTGTGGGTCTGAACTAGAGCCCCACACCTGGATCCAGGAGTCTGGATTCTAAACGGACCAGTGGAAAACCTGACATGTATAAAGTAACTCACATGAAACGTGATCTGAAAGGACCAGAAACAGGAAATACTCCAGCGTGTGTCCACTGACACCTGAGACCTGCAGCGACAACAGGACCTGTATGTGATGAGCTGCAGGTGGTGTCGTATGATTGGACCGTTTGAACAAATTGCTGCATGCTGATTGGACCGCTGATGACATTTAGTTACACCTGAGCTGACAGAAACCTGTGACCTTCACTTTTCCGTCTTGGCAGCAAGTTGTTCTGTTTTTCTGACAGAAATGTTTGTTTTGTGTTTTTGTAAATTCAGACGTGCTCGTTCTGGTTCCAGTACGGTTGTTGAGAGCAGCTTTTCTGTTCGGAGATCAGAGCACAAGTACAACATTTATTCAGAGTTTTGTTTTCTGTCGGGAAAGTTTCAGCCTTTGTATGAGTGAATCTGTACTGTGCAGCTGGCCATGCATGGCAGGGGGGGTCACAAACCCTGTACCACACCGGATTAGAGTGGATACCATTGGACTCGGCCAAACTAGGAACCAAGTGGACCTGAAAGAAAATAGCTCGGCACAAAACCGCCTGTAGGACACCGAATAGGGAGCTTTAGAGGAGCTGGTAGGTGGATTTTGTCACCTTTGGACAGAGCCAGGCTAGCTGTTCCCCCCCTGTTTCCAGTCTTTATGCTAAGCTAAGCTAAGCAGCTGCTGGCTGTAGCCTCATGTTCACAGTACAGACATGAGAATCTGGAGTGGTCGAAGCAGCGTCCCTCCAAATAATTAACTGTTCATTTCTTTAATTATTTAGGGTCTTTTTTCAAGTCTTGTATATTTTGTGTTGTCATATCTGAGGCCACAACAACAAGACTTTATTATAACCACACGCACGCACGCACGCACACACGCACACACGCACACACGCACACACACACACACACAGGTGGTGTGGTTACATCATTATGCTCTAGCTTTGCCACAGTGGCTTGGTGCAGACTTACTGGAATGGCGTTGGGCTACAGCCGTCAGAGCCAGCCACCTCCTTGATTTATTAATCTAATTAAAAAAAGTTAGTGTGTGCCTTCCTTCCCTCTCTGAGTGTACGAGTGTGCATTTATGTGTGTATATGTGTGTGTATTTACACACTGAGCCTGGGCCATGTTCTACTTTGGGTCCTGAGAGAACCGAATAAATGACACATGAGCTTTAAGAGGGTCCTACCTGCTATATATACAGTATATATATATATATATTCACACACATGAAGCCCTAATGGATGGAGACTCTTAGCACGACCTAATTAAAATGCTTTATTCATGTAAATGGTAAAGCAGGATTGAGCGATAGTATGGAGGTGCAGCTCTAATATGTGATACATTAAATGGGGAAAAATTCTAACACACAACATCCTGAGCAGTGTCCTCATTAGCTGATGATGAGCTGATATGACCGCCAAATCTCTGCTCATCAGACGTGACAGCCAGTTCCTGCTCTTCTACGACACACTGCTAGCTTTGACTTACACCTACAATGCAGTCATGCTGCTGCTCCTAATCCTAATAAGGTGCTGTTACAGTCTGCGTTGTTTTCTCAGATGTCTCTCTGTGGACCAGTTGAAGAATCTTCGAAGGCATCCATTTCTACCTCTAGCTTATGAATAAGGCTTATTAATTTTCTAACAGATTGTTACTGTTTCTTAAAAAGGGCTGACAAAGATTGTACAGTACCCACTCAAGCACCCAAAATGTGTTGTGTTTCCCCCTGCAAGAACACACTGCAGTTTACAGGATTCATGGTTTTAGGATGCATCCTTAAATAGACTGGCCTAAACGTTCTTGCAATGCAGATCTGACAGACTCACACATACGCTGATATACCACGGTTAGCTAAGACAAATACGTTTTAACCCGAATACATATCTATGGCACTGATGAACCCTCTACAGTCTGGTGCCTTCATTTTCACTGGTGCACTGATGTTTGATACAGCATGTGTTACAAATGTTGAGAGTTTGTTTTGCTCTGTCTGATTCGGACTTCGTTTCTGATGTTATTTCCCATGTCTCACCGCAGGCTGATAAAACTAAGTTGGACTCAGTGTGTGTTCTCGTGCAGCTTTTCTATAGGTTTACTTTGTGGTCTGGGAATACACGCTAGACTCCATATAGGCTCTGGTTGGGGTTATGCAGTCAAAGGGCACTGACAGTGCAATGTTATGGATCACCAATTTTAACGAGCTGAATTACGGTCTGCTGTGACCCATACATTCACTCCAATTACTTCCAAGTCAAGTCCAGTCACACTTTAACAATAAATCTATGTCCATCCACTGACTGACGTGAATCCTGGCTTGTTAATTTTCCTTTAAAAATGTCGCCCGATGACTTTCTGTGCTCAATCCATTAGCTATACCCGCTCATGCTTTGCTGGGTCATGGAGGGGCTGGTGCTGATCCCAGCTGACATTGAACAAGAGGCGGTGTACACACTGGACAGGTCGCCAGGCAATGACAGGGCTGACGCACAGAGACGGACAACCATTCGCGATCACATTCACACCTACAGGCAAGTAACCTGCATGTCTTTGGACTGAGTGAAGGAGTCGGGAGTACCCGGAGAAAACCCACGCAGGCACAGCGGGAACATGCAACCTCCACACAGAGAGGCCAGAGCCGCCTGGCAGGTTCGAACCCTTCTTGCTGTGAGGCGACAGTACTAACCCATTTTCGTGCCGCCCATGTCTTTCTGTGCTGTCTTTTATAATGTGGTTCATGATTACAACTATTTACAAGTTGACAAATCAACTCATCAACTCATGATGCTTATACTGAGGACAAACTCAATATGAGCAGTACCGGATACCTTTCTTGCAGTGAGAGCTTAAGCCCTTCCCTCGTCTCAGGCTGTACCCTCATAGAGAAACTGACACCTTTTAATTCATACACCTGTCTTCCCTGAGTGCTCCTGAGCATTTTATAACGTGCATGTCTGACATTTGCGAGGTGTGTTTGATTTAGTATGCAGAGTGTGCCTCATGCATTATCATTATTCTCTGTTGGGATTTACAGGTCCAATTTGCTGTGCAGACTTCTTGGACAAAGGTGAACTGGCTTTGGGGTTACGAATTTATCAGGAACTCATCATCCATGTTTGCAGGTTTAAGTCCAGGTGAGTGTTTCTCTACGGAGGCATGGTTAGAAAATTATTTGTGTAAATATGCATATCACAACACAAAGAAGTATACGGGATTAGCAGACATGTGGAATCACACATAGACGACCATCATAAAAGACACTGATCTGAGTGTAATCAGCATGGAAGAAAACTGAAATGAGCTTTACATGCTGCAGGCGAACACAGAGAGAAAATCTAGGCCCTCTGGGGTCAACTGAGCAAAGTCTTATGCAAGTGCAGCATCCCAGTGAAATTCTGAATGAATGCACATTAGGAAAGAAGTGCAGCTAGGACACTCTGCATTACAGAGGCAGATTCCTATTTAATGCTGGCATAAAGACAACTAAATATCTGCGTGCAGAAGGGGTAAACCATGTCGAGCGTGAGTGCTCATTTTGTGTTGAAGGGAGAGCCAAAGCGATGATCCAAAAAACAGCCAAACCACTGACTGCTTCTGATGCCGGCCAATTTCTCTCTCTGTCTTCATCTCTTTATTCCTCTGTTGTTTTTTTCTCCCTCGTTCTGTAATTTGTTTATACACCATTATGGCTGCAGCTGTTTGTAAATCATATATAATTACATTGTGAATGCCCAGTGCAGAGTGAGCGAGCGATTAGGCTTAAAAACAAGAAAACAATGGAGAAGGAGAGAGAGAGAGAGAGAGAGAGAGAAAGGGAGAGGCTGGAGACACTGACAACAGTTTTACAGGTTGGTTATGATCGTATTTGATTATATTGTGGCACATGGTGTGTGAGCAGAGACAAGGGGGGACCAAAAAGCCAATGAAAACAGTGAATCATGTGCCCTTTCGCCGCGCATCCCAAGGCCGTGCTGAATTCTATTAAGCTGTTTACGAAAGCCATTAAACCACAGAAGGGTAAATAATCACAATATGACAGAGGCAGAGGCCAAGAGAGCAATGGTTGCTTATGAAAGCGTACTAATTTCCGGGCTTATAGGAATGAAGGAATTAAGAGTCAAAGTGGAGTGCATCTATGAAAAGGACACCTGCCTGGGAAACAATTTACTGGTGAAGATCCGGAAACATGAACCTGGCTATAATTTACTATAATTTATGAAGGAAAAAGGAAGGAAACATCGCAATCAAACTGAAGCTGGCACAAATATTTTTCGCATCAACATTCCTGCTCATCTTTGAAATACTGCAGAGCCTCTGCTGCGTGCCCTGGCTGACTGGTCAAACACTGTGTGGACATATGGATGGTGCATCATCTACCATCTGAGAGATTCACAGCCGCTGAACAGAGCTTTGAGCTTTTGCTCACCTGTTAGTTTGGAGTGTTAAATATGCATGAGGTTTGGACGGGCTTTATCCTCTGGGGTAGAGGAATGGCTGCGTTTCAGGACATGCAAGCAACACTTCAAAGGTAAAAGGCCGCACTGACAAACAACAAAACATAGGCTCAGTACAGTATGTACTGGCTTGGGAGGCCTGCATTTGTGTGTGTGTGTGCGAGCAAACACACACACAGCTGTTACGAGTCTAATGCCCCCTGTGGTTGGTCAACAAAGAACTGGTGCTCACCCGGGGATATTTGTACACTTTCGAAAGACACAGTGTGACAAGGAGGGAGCTAAGACAAGAGAAAGGCCATTTACTCTCCTTCCTGAGTGATGTTTAAAGTGGTGTCAGCATCTGCCGAGCGTTGAGGGAGGCCACTACAAAAAACAAATGATCCCCCTGCTTGACTAATGCTGCTCCACTCCCACTGGAGAGTGATATGGATTATATCTCATGTGATACCCCCCACCACCACCACCACCAATTACCCTGCTCCATTCTACCCTTCCCGGCAGTCTGGAGCCTTTTACAGCAAATTACTGTTTCTGTAATTGGAAAAGCCATCACTGAAAAATCTAAACAGAGACAGCATCTGTGGCTCTCTTTTTGCATCAGTCTCTTCTGCTCCTCTCTCTGCCACCTGTCGAGCCTCATTGACTGCAGCTAATGCCCTGTTTTGATTGTGAGGAGTCCAAATATATTCATAAGATGGCCCCGTGCAACATTTGGGAAAGAGGACCAGGGGGGTGAGCCTGGCCAATTTTGAGGAGAACCCCATTTGGACCTGTAAGTGGCTCACCACTGCGAAAAGTGTCATTCAGCCATTCAGCTTTAGGTAATAGACCCAGAAGTTGACATTAGTGCAAATCATGCTCGCTAGGGTAGCGAAGAATGAGGATGAAGACGCGTATTTTCCGCCTGAAAATCAAAAGCGCCCCACCTCAAACCGACAGGTGAGCTGACCTTTTAGAAGCTAAGTCGCGTATCTGATTTAATAATGAATGCCTTGGGAGGGGGGAGATCATCCGGGCAGGGTCTGACCTCTAAATATTGCATCTGCTGCAGTGGCAGGGAGCTGGGAAAGGGAGAAACTGCGGCATCGGCTCCTGTGTGTACTGCAACTTTCATCCACCTGCTTGGTTACTTTGTTCACTGTACAGTAGGTATATGGTCGAATGCCACCACGACAAGGCCTTGTACACACTTCAACTGAATAAAACACGAGACATAAAAGACAGATGGACAAACATCACCACGATGTGAGAAAATTCTTCACAGAAAGAAGTACTTTTCCTTTTTCAGCCTGTTAAGGTGCTGAGACACAGTGCGCTCTAATTATTTAAACGGCAACACATTTTATTTAGGCTGAATTTAAAATTAACACTAATATGGTTTAACAGACAAGCAGCTTTAGCTTTAAGATGATTGTACTCTACATTAGGAGAACAGTATAGCAATTAAGGCCATTCTCCCCTAATTTGATGGGGCCATTAAACTATTCAACATAATCATTCATACAATTGTCACATTTAGCACTTTGTTGCATTTCTTTTGTATTTTGCCTTAAATCTGAGTTCATTTCTTTTTCATTTCACAATAAGTCCCTTCATTGTTTTAATTAGACTGTTCAACAAAGAACTGACATGATTAACAAAAAACTACTTTCTCAGATGCTTTTGGAAAAAAAAAAAAAGTACTTTCATAACACACTGGTGTTGGAGTTAATTATCTCAACCCCTGACTGACTTTGGCTTGATGCCCACAGTGCCACAGAAAGATATTTCATCCAAAGGGAAAAAAAACATAAAACGAACAGTGCAGGCAGCATTGCGACTACCATTTCTAAATGTGCACCCTGGCTTTTTATTAAGCTCTATTGTATAAAGTAATCATCACATGGCTGCCTTGACATGACATCCAATTAG
This sequence comes from Oplegnathus fasciatus, assembly GCA_003416845.1. Classification (NCBI taxonomy): domain Eukaryota; kingdom Metazoa; phylum Chordata; class Actinopteri; order Centrarchiformes; family Oplegnathidae; genus Oplegnathus; species Oplegnathus fasciatus. The sequence continues at coordinate 670,921 of NTHP01000028.1, forward strand.
CGGGCCACTCACCCTGATCAATATGAAATGCTACAGTAATTCTCATGTCCTCTTATTGAAAGCAACACCCTGAATACCAGTGTTAATGTGGCAAGTTGCCTCCACTTAATATAGATTTGGACTTGAAAATAAAGATACTGATGCTGTGATACTGTGAGATCACTGTAGAGGAGGCCATGTTGGCTGGAGATCACTGTAGGGGAGGCCATGTTGGCTGGTTGGTTGTTGTGTGGGAAAGCATACATTAAAGAGGACACCAACACAAAGAGGGAACAAGTTAATAAGCCAATATGAAAATTCTCAATTGGCAGGGAAGAAAACAAGCCCATAATTAAATAAGAAATAAGACTGAAACATAACATTTCAAAGTAATTCAATTTCAAAAGACAGAAAAGGGCCTGGTTTGAAGTGTAGCCAGAGAGAGAACAGCTCCCTGCCTGCCTTGCTCCATCAGTAACTGGGTCCAGCATCATTAGGTGATGAACAGCTGCTGTGTGTAAAAGGTAGAAGTGTGAATAATGTGGACGGAGTGGCACCTGGTTGGGGGGAACGACTCCACTCATTATGAGTCTGTATGGGTGCCAGGAAACAAGCACTAGACAGGATGTACCGCCAACTGTGCTGCAGCTGAGGCTTGGGGTGGGCAGAAAATGTGTGTTTGTTGGTCAGGGCCGGGCCTAGCAATCCAGTCCCATGGAGGTGACAACTGAGTGAGGTCCAAATCAGAGGGAGGCTGCTACCTAGGCAAAGAAAATCCTGTAGGAATGTTGCCCAGTGATACAGTCTGTACGCTAGGACAGCCCATGCAGGCTGGATCCAACATGTCTGAGTGTTGTAACTAACTCTCACAGAGGAATCAGGTGTGAATGCAACATACAAAACAGGTGATAAGAACAATGGTTACATAAATGGAACAAACATCATGCTGTGGATATGGAAAGCCCCAACAGTAGATGAGTTCATACTGTAGCTGTGTCACAATTCACTGTCTAGTTTGACACTCAAGTCCACTTACTAGCTCTTTCAACACCATCTCATTGTCTACCTAAGCAGATAAAATACAGTATGTCATAGCTCAGTTAATTTAAGTTCCATACTTGGGTCACGTGATGACCACTGTGCTATCTCTACAACAACTGAGCAAACTCCAAACGCTGAAGGTCGAGAAAGTTCTTTAACACTCTACATTCGGACTATTTTGAGTATGCTTAATTCTTTTCCAGTATAAAACACACTACGTAAGAGACTCTACAACAAGAGCTGGTTGATAATCACTAATGATATTTGAAAGTTACCAAAACAAAAAGACATTTTTTAAACGTAGTTTAAATGTTTTTTTTTTTTGTTTTTTTTTACATAAACCCATGACAAACATACGTTCTTGATAAGGATCCCTTAAATTTGTTTTGTTTTTGCTTTAGAATTCTGACCAAGACAAGTACTGAGCGGTACATTTTACAGTTGAAAAATAAACTTGTCAGGCTCTTTGGTGGAAACACTATAAAACACTGACAATGTTTCTAAATGATCTCAAACATATCCTTGGCATTTCGTTACTGCAATTATTTGTTACTTATCGGCAGACATATCTATACCTCCAGCTCTATTTGAAACCTTCCTAAACTGGTAAGTGCTTTGGAATTGGGGCACAGGTTATGGGTTTTCAGGGAAACTAATATTCCTGTACTTTATGTCTTTGATTAAAAAAAACTGAAAAGTGGCAGAGCATCCAATACTCATACTGCAGCCATTACGGCTACGCACCCATAAAGACTTCAGGGCTATATTTAGCAAGTTTTTAATTATGTCGACTCTCCGGCATAGTGGCAAAGCAACAACAGTGTACCGCACAGAGTCACTTCCTCCCCCTGTGCCTGGAGTGGCCTGTGTCTTTTAGTGTCCAAGGTCACACAGATCTATGCAGGTCCCCCTCTGACAGTAATTACATATAGCCTCCGGAGAGAGAGCAACACACACAAGGAAAATAGGGAGAGAAAAGAGAGAAAGCAGTACGAGGAAGAGACAATGTGTGCGGGGCAGAAAAGTGAGACAATGAGAGATAAACGCATACAGCAACAGATAAAGACCCCCAAATAAACTGAGGATTAAAGAGTGCAATCCCTCAAGCTTCTCAGTGACTTGGGAAAAAAACATTCCTAACGTGAAATTAATCACTTATCGAGCTCATGTAAAGATATCCATACAGTAAATGAAAAAAACCTGCACTTAAGAGTAATTAAATGTGAATAATTAAAATGGGAAAAGGGGTAAAATACAGAGCACTTAGGACCCCCAGAGAATAAAAGATATTACAAACTGCATTTTCTCCACAAAATATAAGAAACACGTCGAAGATAAGAGCTTAAGGATTATTTCATGGGCTTAGGTATGTTCATTTAAGTGTATCAGAAGCTGTGTAGACTTTACAAACACCACTGCCCCTCAGTAGACTACAATAAATAAATAAAATACATTCCGGCCTAGTAAATAACAACAGGGTTAATGGTTCAGAAACAGCATCTAAATATCAATGGCTGTAACCCTACTGTTTTTATAATGTTTGTCTTCTTCCTCCTCTTCTTTATTCCACTGTAACAGCCGTACTGTCCACTTTCTGTATGTTATTTATAACATCTGGTATCTTGCTTTACTGGACTACTCATTACTGTATTACTACAATGCACTATCTCCTGCCATCTGCCTCAAACTGTATGTGCTTCTATCAATCTTAAGGTCAAGTTGCATCATTCTTTTTCTCTACTTTATGTTGTCTTCCGTATATGGTGCTATCTACCGACACCTGACCCAACCCACCGTGTCCCATTCTCACTTTTCTTTCAATATTATAAAACACGTTTCTACCTCATGCTGCTTATTGTTGGTGTTATCCTGCTACATGGAATATTTCACTGCTTTTTGTTCTCTTCTTGCTGTGACACTTTAATTTTCCTACGTCTAATCAATTAAGTTCATCTTATCTTATTGAAGCAACGAATGAAACAAATGGGTGCTTAACTGCAGACAGAAAAATTACTTTCTCTGCCAGTCCCAGCTGTATTTTAAATCATTTGTTGTTTCTATAAATACACCTTTCATGGTTTACACCCACAATAAAAGCTGTGGATTATTGAAGTTAAGTAAATGGGCTCGCACCTATCATCATTATGATGTCGAAAGCAAAAGCGTGGCAGTATAGTTTTATTCTCTTGTTTAAGTTACTTTCAATGAGGCTTGTTCCTGGCTTCCAAACTGAACATCAGGTGAGAGGCAGACCAGGGGAAAGCCAGTTAGGCTTGCACTCTATGTCGTAAGTGTGCTATACCTCAAGGATGGTCAAGGAGTACTCAATGAAAGTGTTTGCTCCATCTGGCAAATTGAGTGCTGGCAGTGGCCGCCAAAAACACTGACTGAATTTGGACTCTGATCTTAGCCAGTAAAATTGGGAGAGGAGGTAATGGCTAGGTGTTGTGATAGCGAACAAGCCAACTTTATAGGTCAGTTGGTATGGGATGAGAACAATCGTAACATATACATAAAAATCTATTTCACATCGTTTGGAACATAAACTGCATTATAACCACTATCGTTTATGTGAAGTGTTATGTTGTCATCAGTTGCAATCACAAGCATACTTATGAAATTCGGCCTGTGCTCCCAAGCTTATCAGAGTATATAAATTCCTTCACTTCGGAAATTGAGGGAAAGGGAAGAGAGA
>NTHP01000028.1:680719-691192 GCA_003416845.1 Oplegnathus fasciatus
GAAGAGAAGAGAGAGATAGAAAGATGGGAAAAAGGAAAAAGCGGCAGGCCATTAAGCTCGGGCTGAAAGGACAACAAGTCCTAATAATAGAGGCCAAGCTGAGAGAGATGGCAGGTTAGGCTGACCTTCACAACTCCTGAATGACAAAACACACTTACACCCAAGTGAGTCCAGTGGGGTAATGTGATGGGGCACGTTGCTCTATTGCTGCACACAGTGACTATCAGAATCACACGCAAAAGGGCCAAAAGAAGCGTTCAAGCATGTGTAGTAAGGATTAGGCCTGTTCCCATTTCCATTTTACAAATCTGTTTTCTTCTCCTCTACCTTTCATTCTCTTAATCTTCTATTCCCCTGCTTCCTTTCTCTTGCTAAACCTCCATGATCTTACTGCTTCAGTCCATCTTTATCTTCTGATGCTTCTTTTTTCAACAAAACAATGAAAAATGATCAGTTAACAATTGAAAAATATTTTTTGTTCATAGAAACAATGACAAACACTAGCCACTGTAACTTTTAACAACCAAATTGGTTTCTTATACAAGTGAAACCTGGATTGAAAATGCCTAGCCCTGACGAAGAAAAACCTGCTTCTAGCCTAATTGTTGCAGCAATTCACTGGTGGCGAGACTTAATTTCCCAGCTTGGCACACCAGATACCTCGCTGATGGAGGAGTAGCTCTTTGACAGTTGGTAAGTGCAGCTCTGCTTTGGAGAGTTAAGTGGGCTGCTGATTAGCTTAGTGCCGATTTGTCTGAATATTTTCTAATTTGATGAAGAGCGCGGCAGCCGAGAAAAGCTAAGCAATTGCACTACATTCGTAGATTCACACATACAAGCACAGGTGGACGAATACACAGACAGATGGGTGACTGAACACACATGTAGTGCCAGAACGAGGGGGTGAGGGCTGGTTTTTGAACACTGATTAAAGGTGGCAGTGTGTCAATTCTAGTAGTGTGTGTGTGGTCTGTTGATACAAAAATCCCCACTGCTACCTAAAGTACACACTGTGCACTTTGTTAGCAGGCAAGTGCCCAAATTAATATAAAAAAAGACAAATGGTTTGGTTTAAAACTCTAACTGTTAAGAGAAACATTTGTACAATACTTAAAAAGTAAACTGACTCATATCTCCAATACTCAAATGTAGTTTACAAGTTGTTTTGAACTGAATCTTTTAAACTGTAAAAAGGTTTTCTCTGATTTGAGAAGATGTTTTATTTTTACTCTCCTATGAAATTAAGAACGTTACACCCCTTTTCTGATTAATCTGACACACTCAGAAGAGAGCGCTCCTTGAAAAGAACATTATGAGCACTACTCTAAATACAGTCCGTCGCCACAATTCCTCATTAGCCTGTCTTCACATGCTGCACTCACACACATAAAGCACTTGACAGTTGCAGCGTGCCCATGTTGCTGCCCTCTGATTCAAACACACCTCGGTGGACGAGGTTGCTCAGCCCTTGCAACCCGCGACAAACTTGCGCGGCTCTGAAACAATGCAGTTGTCGCAAACTAGCTGGAGTGTGGAGTAATTTGAGGCCGATAATATAGAGTGGTCCCTCTTCTTACATGGGAACTTACATAATTCCATTGCTAATTCATTACCCAATCAAACTTGAAGAACAATTGAAATCAATAGGAGCATGTTATTCATAAGAGTGCACTTTGTAAATCAATTTAGCCCCCATTATATCCCTGATGAATCCCCTTTAGAGAGAATGGTTAATTAATTCAATCGAGGGCACGTTTTTCTCTTTCGGTCTCTCAGTGTTCACTTGTAGCCTTTTTTTTCAAAGCTCACATCAAAAGGCTTAAAGCTACACATAGTAATACAAAGGGACCACATTTACTTGTGATTAATTTTATCCTGTTTAGATGCTAGGTGGGTGAGCTTCACTCATACAGCAGTACAACAAGAGATGGTATCAAAGGGAAATACTGGAAAGTCAGCAAAGGGAGCATATTTAAATGAAATGTTAAAAACAGCTTGAACTCTTTTCGCTGTAAATCCAATCCCTCTGGGTACAACACTAAAATCTACCCAAAAAGTGCTGCCTCATAACTCCGCATTTGTGCTCTATTTTAGTATTTCCTCCATGACATTGTGTACAAATACATGTAAATTACAACAAGCTCTAGAAAAGAACTTGATTGGCATACAAAGTGAGAAAGAGCTCATTAGATATCTGCATTGGAGTCACGAGTGGGGCTGGTTGGCGTGGGCAGAAAGGTGGACGACCCTGGATTTCCTGTTCTTCGATGATGTTGTCTGTATTGACTAAACCATTAGAGGCGGAGAATGATCAACAAGACGGACAATTGCTTCATTCAGGGGCAATCCGCCATATCACAGCTTCAATGATTACGCTGCCTCATCTTAAAGTCATCTGAGCTGTATTTAAAATCATGATTTTTCAAGTGCATCTACTGTACATATAAGCATACATGTTATGTATTTTCAAACATATGACGTTAATAATAATAATATTCAACTTTTATCACCATATTTTAGGATGCATGGATGGGTGGCATAGGGTTCACTTTCTGGAAGCCGTACCTTTGGATTTGGTTGTGTGTTCCAACAAAGAAAATTGGCAGCAGTGAGCCCTCTACTTTAAGGGCTATTACTTAAGCCTGTTATTGCAAAAAAAACCCAAAAAAACAGAACAATAAATACTCTCTTATTAAGGGTCAAATATTGTAGTGCTAAGAGTTCTCAAGCATTAAACCAACAACCACAAAAACAAAACCCAACAAATAGATCTTACACACAGGAAATGACAACAACAAATTATATGACCACCTCGGTAGAGCAGCTTGTTATTTTTTGTTATCATTACTGTGCCCTTGATAAACAGGTGAAAGGTTAATGGCTGATAAATGCTTGTATTTATATATACAGGTAGTGCTGATCTTGTTTACTAAATGTGATGTTATTAGGGGCCGTCAGTGAGAAAATCACCATTTATATAAAAAAAGCAAAAAAAGAAAAAGCATAGAAATATTTTCCATGTGGCCATTTCAATACAAATCTACATCTAAGGGGTGAAAAAGAACCTGTCTTTCTTCCTCTTTGCTACTAAGTGCATGTGTTCCTTTGTCTACTCTGGCTTTTCAAACCAATATGACTCCCTGCCAATAACTGATGTGACGAGAGGTGGGTGTCAGGTAAATCCTCGGAGCTGATAAAAGGTACCACACGGCTCGACTGACTGACTGACTGACTGACTGACTGACTGACTGACTGACTGACTGACTGGCGCCCTACCAGGGTCTCCCCTCTTTGGTTTATCGACTGTTTGTGACACAGCAGACCAGAGGCCACGTCAGCTTTCTTGACAACCCCCAAATCAAATTGACCTTCACGTGGGGGAAGAAAAGTTGTCTTTATTGATTTTGATTGGACAATGAGTTGAGTGACAGGTGTCAGCGTGGCCCAATCGTTCTTGTACAGTAAAGAGAAATGACATTAACCCAATGCAATCGCCTGGCCCTAAAAGGCCCGCCTCCAAGGTTAAGAGGGGTTGTTGATGGTACATTAACCCTGATCGCTCACCTTGTCGTGTTGGGATAAGTAAGAGGGGCGGCTGTGGTAGTGGAAGGAGAACTGATTTACAGGAAGGGGGACTGTCTGTGCGCAAGCTTCCTCGTCATTCCCTCCCTGCTGTCCTCATATTCAGATATAATGCATGGCAGCCTTGCATCATAAAACACACAGACCGGGATAAGCACACACAAACATGTATGTGCAGAGAGGCACCGCCGTGGCCTTGGGAAGAATTGGTCCAGGTTGAGCTACGATGTGGTAGCAACATCGTTCCTGCCATAGTGGGCTAATACAGTACGACTGCTTATGGGCCTGCAAGGCCACACATGTGGACATGGTAACAAAACATGTCAGCTGCACACAGGCCCATTTGACAAGCTGTAAAAACTGAAATCACACAACACCAGTATATCATGTTTGGGGAGGCAATTGGTTTAACAAACACAGAGGCAATTCTTTTTTTATAACAAATTTTATCTGTATAATAGAATAGCACTTTGCAATCAACTGTATGGAGCAGCAAGAAAAAATAACAAGACAACAATTTATAGTTTTATATTGGTGGATTTATCAGGAAAAACAAAACATAAAACAAACACTGGACTCCATGCAAGGTTTCTGGGTTCTCACTTTTTCCAGTGACAGATTAAAAAAAAAAAAAAGATCTAGGTTCAAGCTGAGGCTACATTGCCTGTGGATTTCAACTCTTGGATACACTGCCCACCACTGGAACCCAATCAATCCTAATCCTCTTAAATAAGAATATTAGAAAATAGGTGTCCACTTTCACGTCCCAAGCCAAACACTGAGGGGAGCGAGGGAAAGCAGGAGAGGGATGGAAGGATGAGTCTCTCGGATGTGGTTACTTAGCAGATAAATTATGCATTAAAACTGCACAGGTGGCGCGGGACAGGGTTTTTAGGTGAAGGGAGGGAGCCGAGCAGCTGGGGAATTCATAACAGAGACGGGAGAGCAAGCGAAGGAGAGAGGGAGAAGAAGAGAGAAAGAGATACTCCCTAGCTTCATATCACAGCCAACAGATGTTCTCCCATCACAGAGGCGGCAGGCAGGCGGCGGGGCTACTCAGCCCCGGCTTACACGGCTAATATGACCCCCCTCTTATGCTGCCACACACACACACACACACACACACCAGTCGAGAGGGCTTGGAAGTGACCTAAGGCTATCTTGATGGCAACTTGTAACACTTTTTAAATTGGCACAAATTGATCCACTTATACGTGTGTGTGTTGGGGAGGGGGCAGGTCTGTCGGCCCACTGACAAAGCACTATTAGCAACAAGCAGGACATACCTACTTGGTTTATCTATATGGCACCTTTCAAGAAGTGCTTCACAATAAAGATAAAGATAAAAAAGCAAATAAAAGAACAGTATAACAGACAGACATGCAGACATAAGTATACAATTAAATAACAAGTACTAACTTGCACCTGACAGAGATCGGTGGTATGTGCGCGTGAAGTAAAGGGGGGCATGGTGTTACCATGGAAACAGGGCATGTGAAGGCATATGTAATCTGGGTGATACGTGCACACACAAACCTACACCTGTGCCGGCGTCCTCTTGGGCACCACCCTACTCAGCTGGTATGGAAAACCAGAAGGCTGAGAGTATGAACCAGCCATTGCTCACAGATCACACACACAAAACCACACACATAGTCCCTGGAGACAGTCACTCCAGCATATGGAGCCTTATGTCAAGCGGGTTGTTTTTTTGTTTTTTTTTTAACCAGAGCAGTGAGTGTGTCTATCCGCGGTCATTAAAAGATGATCAAGCCAAGCAAGATGTCATCAGAGCAAAACAAAAGCAGCGCTGGGGAGTAAGCATGCAATTAAAGCCGACCAGCTGCAAGAGCGAGGGGCACATGATACAGACACTCAATCTTGCGGCGTAGACAGAGAGGGAGGGAAAAGAAAAAGAGACAGAAAAGAGGGGGAAAGATAAAATAATTAAGCTGTAGCCAAGAAAAACACTTTGTCTGATTGTGTATCATGATAACCTTGATAAAAAATGAGGTGCTGCCGGAAGGAGAGATGGAGGGTTGTACAGAAGGATGTGAGCACTTATTTAGATGTTTGCTTGATTTGTGTTTGATTACTATGTTTGCTTGTCCTGCACTCATTTTGCATTTGTATATGTGATCTGCCAGATGACTCCCCCCTCCTCCCCTCTCGCTCTCGCCCTTGTCTCTCACATTTATTCTGTGTTGATTCCCCGTTCAACAGCCAATCTTATGACCTTGATGCCAAATGGGTGAAGTTCCATCTCTTTCAATAAATACGCCCACCTTGCTAAACAGCATGCAGGATAAAAATGGGCTGAAATTAACAATGAATGCACAGCATTTTAGCCCACCCTCTGTCCTTCCCGCCCTCTGTTGTTCCTTTCATCCTTCCTCTATAAGATACGTTTATCAACTCAAGCGGATTATTGTCCGTGAGAGCACGCTCTCTGTCTGATCACTGGAAATTATAGAAGAGCTTAAAGTAACAAGGAGAGGAAGAGAAAGAGGAAAGAAAAGAGCGGGTATAAAGTAGAGTGATTAAGAAATAAGACTACCTCAATGTAACAATGTATAAGTATGCAATTAAAAGGCAATTAATCAACTTTTAATTAACAGGCTAGTCTGTCCCGTGTTGCCACAGTGTTGCCATGACAACTGGTTTTCCAGGGTGGCGTTATCTCTTCTCCTCTCTCCCTTTCTCTGTGGAGGACTCCTGATCATTTTTCTCTCTGATCACACCTTCCACTTGATTGTTCTTCCACTCCCTATGCTCTCTGCATTTAAGAAGCAGCAAAAAAAAAATTAAAACAAAAATAGAGGTATAAAAATGAGGCAGCAGCTGAGGGAGGGAAGCAGAGCTGGTGGGGATTAAGGGAATAGGAGAGATGCAGGATAGCAGAGAGTGACAGAGAGGTTAATATGGATCTGGCAATGGCGAGGAGCAGCGATGGAAAGCGAAAAGAGGAGGCAGGAGTAGAAGCAAGGGAGGGAAACAGAAAGGGGGGGGTAAGGGCGAGAAAAAGATGGCAATATTATCACATCAGAGGTAAAGCCCCTTGAAGTCTCTGAATCGCTTCCCACATCTCACAATTTGTAGAGCGTTTCAAAGGTCTGGTGTTGCTCTTGTGAATAGCTGCTTTCCCAGGTTGAGAAACAACTGAGCTAATCAGCATGCTTGTAGGTGGGACTAAGGTTGGCATTGTCATCCGTGTGTGCCGGAGCACAAATCCAAACTAATACGGTGACAAAGACATGAAATCGACAAAGCTGAAACAATCAGAATATGTTTTTGCCACTTTTTTAAATTTATTGATTGACCCCATCAAGTTCTTAGGAGATGGGTCAGAAGGATTCAACGCTTAATTCCTTGATTGCATTGATGGATGTGGAGAAAAAGAAGCTGAGAGGTCCTGCCTGATGAACACATGACATCAGCAGTGGATGTAAATAGTTACATAGGCATCGCTCAGCATGCTACATCTGGGAATTTGAAACTTATTCGGAAATAATTTGATACTTATTCAAAAAGTAAAACAATTCCAACTTCCTGCTGGGGATTGAGGTATTGTTCTATATTGTTATATGACAGTGACTCAACTGTCGTAAGTGTCAATTGTCTCAACAACTGCATAGCCAAATGCTGTGCCCCAAGTAACATACTGGAACCATGCAAAATGCTTTGGCGAGACCCATACTGACACATAGAAGAAGTAGCAGAAATAAGAGGGAAGGGAAAGTAATGTGGGAAAAAGACAGAAACTAACAGAGAAAAAGAGAGAAGGGGGCTGAGAGAGACTGGTACAACAGCGGGAATCGGAAGCGCAGTGATGACGAGAGCCTGTTTATGTAACCGTCTCTCCCTAAGGCATGAGAGAGAGAGGAAGAGAGCGACTCTGTAAAATGCACAAAAACACACTGGCAAAACTAGCAGAGTGGTCCCATTCTCTAGATTTAGAGTGTTTTCTGCAGGCTAGCCAACCAGGAGACTGAACGCAGTAAAAGTGGACTGACCTAAATTACTTGGGGAACGCTTAAGAATTCATCAAAAATTCTCCCAAACCTGGATCTTTACCAAAAAAAAAAAAAAAGTGTCATGTTGGTTAAAAAGAGGCAACAGAGGAGGACAGGCGTGGAGTTATTTCAGGTACCTTGCCCGCCCTGTTAATAAACCCTTCTACTTCCTCCTTAGTTTGACTGATGAGATAGAATAGGCCAGCCACACCTCTAATGGTCAGTCAAAGACAAACACACAACGTAGAGAATACACAAGTGAACACAAACAGCAAAACACATGCTCTCACCAACTATTTGTTTAAATATTAGACTAGAGTTAAATCTATTCACATTTTAACATATGGGTTTGAAATGTTCCGAGGTGACGGTACGGTACAGAGCATATAAAAACACAAGACTGTATAAAAGTGAGTCAAAATTTCCAAACTTATTATTATTATTGTTATATAATAAATCTGTGGTAGTGGAAAGCAAAGAAGTGATTAAGCTACCTGTCCATCTGAATACAATGATCTTTAAACCATGACAGCATACAGTAACTCACACACACAATCCAGTCTGTTGACCCTGAAATATAGCAATCCTTCCAATCCCACATCTCTCCCTGCTTCTTTGTATTCATCCATCTATTCTTTGTTCAGCACATCACCGTACTCTAAGGTTGACAGCCCATGAACAAGGACCCATCCATTTTCTGTTAAGCATTTCTTTTGAAGGTTTAACAAACATTTTGAGAGCCTCTCCACAAACCATGGCAGTCTGCAGTGCACTGCCATTTTATAACTTAACTAGGGTCACAAGAACATATATTATTTTGCTGGACAGTGTGACGATCACTGAGAGGCCACTAAAGACACTAAAATATGAGTCTCACAGGTAAAACTTGAGCTGGCAGGTATGGCCCTCTGCAGTTGGCAGAAATGTGGCTCATATCAACCCTGTGCTGGTGGAGCATAACGCACAAACAATACAGGAAACTGCAAACACAAGAATGTAGGGTAACATACAGTAGCTAGCCACCATTAATGAGTGAGCAGTTCCAGTGTCTGCTTCAAACATCCACTATAAGACAAATGAGTGGGAGAATTTTCCTGAAGTGTCTCATTCAGAGAGGCAGCAGGCATCCCAACTTCTTGAAAGAGGTGCCTTTAGAAAGACCAGAGGACAGTAGAAGAAAAAAATTTGCATCAATGAATCAATGTACTTTGCATTCTCCTCACAGACAGAAAGCATTCGAGAGCATGTGAGGTAAGAGGAGAATAATAAATAAGATGTCTAATTCAGGGCTTAGATTGTGAAACTGTGAAAAGGAGGAGGGGAATAAGGGAGCCAGAAAGAGAAAGAGGTTGAATTAAAGACGAGATGATGAGAAAAAAGAAAGATGGGGATGATAGTGTGTAGGTACTGAAGCAAGAGCAAATGAATTTAGAGGAAGAAAGAGTGGAGGAGTTGAAGAGGGGGGGGAAGTAAGAAAAGCGGAAGAATGAGAGGCAGTGGGAGAGCCGTCATGAGGCGAATAGAGGAAAAGAATAAGCAAATGCATTTAGGAGTGGAATTGGCTGCTCAACCAAGACCAGTCTGCCAATGTGTGGAGGACTCTGCGTCTGTGAGCAGGTAATAAAGAGAACTGATGAGGCGTTCGCATCCACAATGGCTATAAGCTTCTTCTTCCCATTCTGGCTAAGAGTGGACTAGCCTGATCTGCCTCAACCTTGACGAGGCTAAAAGACCCTATGTATATTGGAATAACAACAACAGCAACATAATAATCATAAATAATAATGCATATTTAACAAGGTCAGAGGTGTCAGAGGCAACTAGCACATGCCATGGCCCTTTTAGGTGACGACAGGCCAGTGGGGCAATGTCAACAAGGTCTGATCTTATTGCCTCGGAACTAATAAAACCGGAACTCATTAAATGGGACAAGGTTTGAACCGCCAACCAGCAGAGAGAGCATTTAAATGGTGCCCTGAAGAAACAAATATTTAGCATTTCATTAGACAGCAGAGAAAAGCGAGTGAAGCGGGGACGCAGGGAGGGAAAAAGTAAGGGAGGGGTATTTCACTGCCGACCCATATTAAATGGAGTTAAGTGTGGCTCCGAGCAGGGGCCCTAAAAAATGTCAAAGTGTGTGTAAATGACTATAACTTGCGTGTGCCTTATTTTTAGTGCAAACGCAGACAGCCCACACTGTTTTCTTTCTTCCACTGATTAAACAAGGACGATTAGAGAGGACACCTGAAGCAGGGCGAAAATGTGCAGACTTGATGTTTTCACAGCATCTGCCTGATGACTCCAAAAATAAATAAATGTCAGTTATCTGCGGGGGAAAATGTCATCACTGCTTCTTCCCGTAATGGATGTGCACATGAATGGAGTGGCCAATACATCATGGCAGGGTTGTCTGTACAAACTGCTGCAAGGTTACATGAATGTCACCAATACAAGCTTTGAGTTGGCTTGAGCTGGCTGATTATTTCCTTTAAACCCTTAAAAGTATTTAAAGACAATGTTAACTAAATGACTTTTTATGAAGGATGGACAGGAAGAAACGCACATCTAAAAAGGGTATTTCAAAGGGAATACTTTCAAGGATAAGTGGTTTCAGATAAATATGTACAGCATTTAAGTAAACACCCAGAATGCTGCATCAATTAACGGCCATTGCACAAGGTAATAGCCTTTGCAGCAACTGACTAATCAAAGCTCTGCAGTCTGAGGTCAAATATTCTTGTGTTAAAATTCAAGGCTCGCTGCTTGTATTCCATGCACTTATTCTAGTGGAGGTAGGAAGCAGTCAGGCACAACCAGTCCTCAGCAAACCAAGTGGAAAAGTGTCTCCTTACAGTGTCCCAGGAGGGACAAACCAGAA
>NTHP01000028.1:691666-714079 GCA_003416845.1 Oplegnathus fasciatus
GGGGGTGGGGGGGGTGGAGGGGACTGCCTGAGTTTTTCTGCACTGATGAACCAGAGGCAGCCGCAAACCTGCCCCTGAGGACCTCTGCTAAGAGCCCGCAAGAATCCTGTGCATGACTGGAGAAGGGAAAGCACAAGGCCAAGGACATGCAGACAAACGCATATAAACACATGTGCATGATCATATATATAACAATGAACATGCACACAAGTGCAAGTTAAAGGAAATACACAAACAACATAATGAAGCACAGACAGCAAGGACCATATGTACACTGCCGCAACAGCAAAGCAGCATAAGTACACAAAGTACACAGAGGAAATGTTGCGCTTAACAAATATGGCCTACTTCCTGTTTGTATGCTTCATCAAGTAGAATATTTCATCTGAGAGTGTGTGTGTGTTCCTCCGGATTGTCCTGATGTCCTTGTGGCTGGATGCATTTTTCAGATGACATTTTCAAAGTCAGCGTGTAATCCTGCAACTCGTGTAAATGTATAATTCAGCACGCAGAAGGTGAGACTGCTGAGATGGACTCGCTTCATTGAGTGCGTCTTATACTTTTTAGTTTCTTGCTCATCAAAACGAGTTTGCATGCGTCAGTTTTGCAGGTGACCGCCGTGTGCACGAACGCATAGCCCGTGTGTCGGACAGAGAGCAAAGCAGATAAAGATGGAAACAATGTTTGCATGTGTAATCACAAGACTGCGAGTGGAGCTGACAGACTGCTGAATTTGCTGCTTGGGACTGGGGAAAAAAGAGGATGAAGACAGAGAGAGAGAGAGAACTGGGGGTTGGGGTGTAAATAACACACACATCACTGGGTCCACTGATCTCTTTCTCTGTCTTTCTGTCTTCCTGCCTCGGGACACTGAGGGTCCAGCTTGCCGTCTACAGTGAGGGGGGGTGTCACTGGAGAGTGTGTGCATGTGTACGTCTGTGTCTGCGCTGTCGGTCTGCACATGCTCAAAGTGTGTTTGAGTAAGCAGGGGAGAGACAGTGAGAGTATGGTGTGTGCACGTGTGGCGCCTCCCTCCATCTGCAACCAAGTTTTGTGTGTGTGCGGATGTGTACACAGCACGCTGAGAATTATATTATGTAATCTTTTAGCCACATGAAAAAGCCTCCGTCAGCTCTTTGCTTTTGTGCGGTAGGTGGTTCATTTTGTGTACACAGTGCTGAGAACAAAGAAGAAGGCAGGAGTAAACTCACACACACGCAAACATACAAACATTACGGCATAGTAAACAAACAAAAAGGAAAAGGCATGTGGTCGCACACAAATACACACATCTGCACATGTTGTGCACATATGAATGTAAAAACACAATGCAGACACACAGACTGAAGCTGGGAATTCGTGGTGTATAGAGGGTACAGTCCTCTCCATCTTTTCCAGAGATGTGAGGTCTCACACGGGTCACCTCTCCCATTGTGGCCACCCTGCAGGCAATAATGTCCTCTTGCTGTGATCCCACCGTCCTTTCACACTTGCCAAAAACCCTGCAACCTTCATCTTCCTTGTGTATTGACACACTGGCAATGGGGCCAAATGTTCTCTCACGGAATGTGTTGATGATTTCCAGCATGGAACAGGATCCCCTGAGAGTGATCTGAGAGGTGGTAGGCTATCACAGAAGCTTAAGTATTCTTCTGCTGCCTTATATGGCTCGGTACTGGCAAGCTTTTTTTAAATTTGATTTTAAATTTACTGGATTGTGATTTAACTTATATTAAATGCTGCCAATGCTATCATTTAGCAATGAATTTGAAAAGATATGATGATGATGATATGATATGACATCTATATAAATGAATAAAACATATTTAGATATTACACTGTACATTATTAAACCAATGCAGAGTAATAACCCTGCTATGGTATAACAGTGTAGCAAAAAAAGTTATAGTGCTTGAGGCATATTCATTATATTGCAACAGTTGTTTTGTGACACATTGTTAGCTTGTGCGGTATTGTGCCCTGGTTTCTATCGCTGTTTCTGAGGATTAACATAATCATCATCATCATAATCTTCATCAGTAGTAGCTGTAGTAATAGTACTCTACTAAAAAAAAAACAACATAGCTAGTGTTTTGAAAAGAGCACATAAATAGCTGGTACCTCAAAACCTGGACACCAAAGATGATTTGACCACAGCAGGCTGAGGACTGCTGCACCATGAGTCATCAAAGTGTACTAACCTGTTCTTTGCTACTCACAGCTACAACACTGTGTTCTAGTGAGGCAAAGAGATAATGTTGGCCCAAAGAGCAGCCAAGATCTTGGAGTTTTAGTGGTTATTTGACTAGTGATTGCCGTTGTGCTGCACTATGTAATACTGTGGACAATATATTCGTAACACAAGCAAGACTAGCATAAATAGATTGCTTATGGGTGAGGTGATGTACTGTGACTTTTGGCACAGTTTTAGCCACCCATCTCCTAAAGGGCAAAAAAATGCAAATCACCACCAACATAATGATTCTCCTGGCCCTCCATCTTTGAGGAAGGCTGAGCAAAATGCTGCCACTGACACAATTTCATTCTCCCATTAGTTTTCTGGTATTTGAAAAGGGCCTCTGCACATAGATGATACTTTATCTTTTATCTTCTTAAAATTATCAAGCAGTTTTAAATACAACACATGCATTATGCATGATCCGCAGGACGCACGTAATATGTGTTTGCTGAAAGTCTCCAGCTTACATTGATTTCAGGCCCCTTCACTGGAGGAAAAACATGGACGGGAAAAAAACAAAAGGAAAAGCAAACTTCAAAAATTATGATGGCAGAAGTCCAAGTTTATTAAATTAAGATGGGGGAGTTTGCTGGAGTTGGAATTATATGACCAGACAAAGTGCCTTTCTTTTTATCCAAAGTTTCACAATGGACTGCTCTGAACCCCTTCCAAAAAGCAGTTAAGAATATGCAAACAAGCTGTGCACCTTCATGACCCTGAGAAAATAACCAAAGCTGCAAAGATATATTACACTATATTAAGTACAGCTTTCCTATTATCTGATTATCCCATTCCAACCTACAGGGGAGAGTGTGTTGCGCACAAAGAGGCTGAGAATTCAGAGAGGAAAATAACAATTTCAGACAAATGGAAATCTCATGTTAAGAAAGTTTTTAGATAGAATGTGTAATCAAGGAAACCTCTCTAGCATTACCCGACACATTTTGAAAGGAAGTAGCTTTCATCTACCCTTAAGCCATATAATATCGATTTTTTTAAAAGTGACCAAGACTTACAAGGATTTTAACATAATAAAAGTGACAGGAGTGGCATGACTAGACTTTACTGTGATGACTGGAATGGGGAAAAATGGGGAAAAGGGAGGGAAAAAAACGCAGTGCCCAAGAAATCTTTAAAGTGGCTGGTAAATCTTAAAACATCAGCACTTTGCTACTTAAGAATAAATCCCTCCTCGGTCCTTTCAAACACAGCTGGGACATTTAATTTTCATCCAGGCATAAGAATCTGTTTCCTCAGCCGTCATTCCTCTCAAATGGACTGGACAGGTATCTAGCCAGGTCATTAACTGAATATCACTTTCTGTGGTTGGCCATGCCATGGACGTTGCTCCTGTCTCGACACCACACAGCCTCCACTTGTTATATCACAAGGCAACAATGACAACAATAAGCAATAGATGGGAGAGAGGGATGACTGGAATGGTAATACAGGTCCAATCATCCTGTTTGCCCCAGAATGCCATTAATTCTTCACAAAGCCTAATGCAATTTGTGTGAGAAAAATAACAACAGCAATGATTTCATGTTCGCCAAAAATCTCTCTGCAGAGCGAGGACAGCCAGGGACCAACACCAAAATGGCTGAAAATTAAGAAGAGATAATTTGCAGCAGCAGCAGCAACGGGTTTTGGCAAAAAGAGAACTAAATTGGTGAAACAATGGGTAGAGTCAGCAACAGAATGAGTCAGATTTACTTTGTTATTTCACTTGAAGCCTCCATAGATGAGCTACTTTAATATTAATCCCCAGCATTTTCCCATAATATTGCCCGGTGACTGCCACAGGTTATTTCACTATGAGAGGCCAAGAAAAATGGGAAGGGAAAGAGAAAAAGATTGCAACCCTGAAAGCGTTTCTATGGCTTCGGGGCTTAGGAAAGCACTGAGAATGGTATTAATAGAAAAGGGACTGTCATGCATGAAAACCAAACAAGGCTGATTGTATGTAATTCTACGTGGACTATTTACAGAGGACTGAGAATCAGAATGCCACATACGTAACAGAAAATGGTCCTTCACTGTACAAGTCATGCATTTCCTCTGAATTTACTGAATGTAAATCGCTCCAGGTAAAACATATAATACCATGTAGATTTTCATAGAAATGCTATTATTGGAATAGGACAGAATGCAAACCAGAACTAATCCTTGAGAGTGAAACCAGTCCACGAGAGGTAAACTTCATCCAGCCTGAACTCGGAGACACAAGCCTATTAGCTTTGCTAAAAGCCCAATTATCTTGATTCATCCACAGCGTGTTCCTGTTTAGCCAGGTGTGTGATGTGCTGACTGCTGAGAAGACAGAGCTTAGATGGGAGGACAGGGAGATGTTGCTTTTTGCACTCTCTTTAAAAACAGTAAGAAATGATAGATAAAAAGCGGGTGGATGGGGGGTGGGGATTTCTGGTTAGCTGTCGACATGTTTGGCTTGCGAGGCAAGCCGCTTGACCCTTGAGAGAGCGAGCCAGAGGCAACTGAAGTGAAATAAAGGGACAAAAATTGCAACGCACCGATATAATCAGACATGCTTACAATGCTAGTCAGCCAATCACAGCAAATCCAAGTGCTGTGATTTGCTTTGCAGTACAAAAATGGTTGGTCTGAGCCATGTGTTAATGTATACTCGTGAAAAAGGCCCTTGGGCGAAGTGACAGTCAAGTCGCAACTCTGGATTCCACCCAAAAAAAGAGAAAGCTGAAACAAGATTATGTACTTCAATCAGGCTCCGCCAAGGACACGTCACCAAGCTCAATGTCAAAACGATGCTGCTTCAAGTGCTTTGACGAGTGTCGTTGATGGACGGGTGAAGTATACGGAACAGCAACACGGGATCCTGGGTTCCATGGGATTTTTTTTTTCTCAAAAAGGGCAAAAGTAATGCAGCTGCCTGACTCACTCTGACCACAGTCCAGGCCAAGGAAGGAACCATCCTGCATGATCCGAAAACTGTAAAGCAGCTAAGGGGAACAAGGGCATGACACGGGGCATCTGTGAAGACATTAATCCGATTAATAAGAAGGGATTCAAAAATGATTAGCTGAAGGAGGAGAGAGAAAAAAAGAGAGCGGGAACAAGTTAAGAGGGCGAGCATAAGGATGTGAGAACACTGAAGAGGTTAAAGAAAGACAGTGGTCTGTGAAGAGGACTCAGCAGGGTTGAAGGAAAGGGGCGGGCAGTGATGAAAGGAGGCGAGTCCCGTGACATGAAATATCTTTAACAGGGGTTGTCATTTCCTCTTTCTTTCTCCACTCCCTCTCTTTTCCATCTTCCTCTCTCCCACTCCGAGACCCATCGGAGTGTGTTAATCTCCTTCAAGGTTGGGTAATTACAGCAAAAAACCCCTTGCTCAACAGAAAGCACTCTCTGGTTATTATTGAGGGCCGATTGTTGATTCACCTCCTCATAATTGGGCCACTCTAATTACGAGCATGTTTCCTTCCTCTGCCGGTTTACAGCTATTAGGTTGCTTTTCATTCAAGTAGACGTATGCCTTAATATTGACAGAAAATACACTACCAAAAATCATTCAACATTGGCGGATGGTTAAAAGCTCTGACTTGCAGAAAAGAACCCACAGCTTCTAGGGGTGTAAATTGATTTCCCTCTCATTACCTCACCTCTTCGTTTCAGAGTATTTCATTTCATTTTTTCGTTTCTGAATTTTCAAAAAAAAAATCCCTTGAGGCACAACCAAATATTGACAAACCACACCTGTTCAGTCTTAAGGGAACTTAAATGAAAGTTACAGCCAATGTCTGCAGTCGAAATCTCCGCTCCCAATCCACTTTGAGCCAAACTGCTGCTATCCTGTCAAATTTATTTCTCTCAGCTGCAACATGGGAATACTGGAACATCATATGAATAGCTGCAATGAGCCGTCTCATATTACAATGACAAAATGCAGTGTTTTTGCAACAAGTCTTGTTTACAGAGATGCCTGGTAAGCAAGAATGTGTTTTTCTACCCCTAGGAGAATCCAAATATATACAAGAATGCTTTGCAAAACCCGGCAAGAGATTTAAGAAGAGGGCATGAGCACTGCTTGGCAACAACTGACGATTGTTAAAGGAACATGAAATAAGTTTATTCAGTGTCCCGGGTCTGCCTTGTAGCTGAATCATGCAAATGTTAGCACTGAAAGCATGACAATAGGTTCTGACAGGGCGACACGCTTTAGAGAGATTTATGTAAACAATAGCTTAGCCATAAATAAACGTAATGGGGAACAGAATTAGGAATGTGCCCAGGCCTGCAACTTGAGCCTTCTGCATGTGTGGAGAAATGGGTTTGCTGTGAGGACTGCTCCAAATATTGTTCCAAGAGATGCTGATACGCAAGATCAAAACATGCTGAGCTCTAGAAAAGGCTCTTCTTCAAACCCTTTGGAATGCTTCATTTAGAACACAATCACTTTGTCCCACTGGTCTCATTGTAGCAAAAACTCATATTCACTTAAGTCACTCGAACTAAGCAGTTTTGGTTCAGGATGCTACTGCAGAAAGCCTCAATCCCCCTTGTTGTCCTGGGGCCCTGCTGGACCACCAACGCAAAGTTTTCTTTAATGAGTGCGGGTGTGTGTGCGTGTGTGTGTGCGCATACACACACCCTCTGAGTCCATTTCATTACGACAACCTTGTTTTCTTGTAGGGACGCCTGACACAGCAGTACCGCTGATGTCTTCCATATCCACAGCCGTAGGGACAATAAAGAGAGGGCAATGAGAAAAGAGGAAGAGAGGGAAGGAGATGGGAGGAGATGCAATCTACCCCACCTAGCCTCAGCCTACACACAGACAAAGACCAGCCACGACTTCAAAAGAGAAAGACAGAAAAAAAATTGCCCAGCTCTCAGCTTTTCTCGAGATGGTCTCTACGGGTTAATTAGAACACCAAGTCCCACCTCATCTGCCTTCAAGTTGCATACTATGCATTCACACACACACATACAACTGACTGTCCTGTGCTCCATTAACACAACACACTCCACTACACACACACACAGACACACACACACACAAACAAATCAGGCTGTGGTTGATCTGTGCACCGGTGCCTGTGGCAAACTAACATCAAACATAATCACTGTCTGTCTGGTCTACTCAGGCCCCCGTTCTGTCGGCTTTCCTCTCGGCCTTGTCCACACTCAGGTTAGCTCAAGTCAAAACCTTGTGGTGAAAGTCAATCTGTCTCAACACTGCAAAGGGGGTCGGAAACCGGTAGTGAAATTGTCATCAGAGGTGT
The DNA here is from genome assembly GCA_003416845.1 of Oplegnathus fasciatus. Classification (NCBI taxonomy): domain Eukaryota; kingdom Metazoa; phylum Chordata; class Actinopteri; order Centrarchiformes; family Oplegnathidae; genus Oplegnathus; species Oplegnathus fasciatus. The sequence continues at coordinate 699,164 of NTHP01000028.1, forward strand.
CAGGAATGTGCCGTCTTGCTGCAGTTAGATTTAACATGGCAGGGTCGGTGTGCTCATATCGCTGGCGAGTTCTTTTTTTTGTGCGTAAATCCAGACAAAAAGGCTCACCTGCGCACCACTCTCCAGATTTTAAGCGCTCTCTTTCAACATTTTGAGAAAAAGGAAGACACAGATGGAGAGTGTCTGTGAGAAAAAGAGTGAAGCCAAGAGCAAGAAAGACGAGTGGGAACACACGGGCTATGAGCATGATAGATTCAGAGAAGGGAAAAAGAACACAGCCCCTTCTTGACTCCTGCAATACGTCACATTTATATGGGGAGAAGAGGCATTTGTGTCTCCTAAAGGACACAAATAGGTAGAAATGAGTGTAAGAGAGAGAGAGAGAGAGAGAGACAGAGAGAGAGAGAGAGAGAGGGTAAAAGAAATAAGTTACAGAGATAGAGAGAAAGAGGACAAGGATGACAGCTGGCCGGGCACTTCATGCATCTGGCAGGGGTGACTCGCAGAGCCATAATGAAAATGCAGGGCGAGATCAGGATCAGTGTGAGAGAGGCCTCCATCCATCAAAGGACTCCCATTGAGGAAAGGAAGCTTCAGCAATAACGGAAAAATATGTGGCTATTCTCAACCCTAGATGGAGCATTTCCACATTATTGTAGCTTTAACTAAAGGTACCGCCTGCATGCTATTAATACATGAAGACATGACTTGCTGTTTCTCATGACTGAATGGGGTGTCACTCTAGATATATTGATGTGTCCTCCTCTGCCTTCATAGGGATACACACTTTCTGGTGTGATTTAAAAAAGCTCAGTTTTGTATTAATGGAAGCCAAAGGTCATGGCACCACCTGTCCTAATTGGCTGTAAGGCTGGCAAGGGGGATGGGCTTTGCCTTTGACAAGGGCAGTGTGTGGAAGTTTACAAGAGAGAATAGTAGAGTTGCTGTTGAGAGAGGAGTTGAGAAGCATCTGATGCCAACTCCTGGAAGAACGTGTTTGTGTGTTCCCTTATTGGAACAAACAGCTTTTTATGTTGTCTCCCCTCAGCTCTGAAGGATCGTCATTCCCGCTGACTGCATCTTTATTTCTACTAATGGTCTGCTAACATGTACTGATGTTGAAGGTGGAAGAGAGCTGGCCAGTCGCATAGCATGCAAAGAATGGGCCATACCCTGACCAGAGCCAGAGAGCAAAGTAAGGCCTTTTTCAGTTTTATGCACCACAGACAAAAATATGTCTACAGGCGGCCAGACCTAGGACACCATAGATCAGGGATGTGAAAGGCAGCAAAATAAATCCTGATCTGTAACCCAGGCTGCTGGTTGCTGTGATACAATTCAGTTTCTCTATAAAGTACCCCAGAAACATAATATTCTGGCCTATGCTGGATGATAACGCCAAGACAGAAATGTATCTTGAGTCCTAACTTTTTCTAAATAATACAGCACTTGATGTCATGCTGGATATCTAAGTCTTCCTTAAATGAATGTGAGTCGGGGTTGAATGTGGGTGAATAAATTCAGGTGCTTCTTCCACCACTTGGAAGTTTTATGAAGGCAGTTTTATGTCAGTTGGGAGTATAGTCATAACTCTGATAGTTTAATAGGATGTACAGTAGTTGCAGCTCCTGTAGTATGTAAATGAGACCTACCTTCTCTTTCCTCTGTCGGCATCCGTCCTCTGCTGAGACCAAGGTTTTGTAGTAGGCGCTGCGCTCTGCTGTAAAGTGGACCTTGGACAGAGCGTTTTCTACCAGCGCCACTGACAGATTCACACCCTCAATGTGCAGCCAGCCAATGAAGTTCCCTGCTTTGTCCATGCTCTCCACTTCAACTTCCACCTGTAACAGAAGAATAGAGGGGAGGGGAGGGGAGGAAAGGAAGAAAAGAGGCCCAGTTAATGTTCTGTATCCGAGATTAGGTTTGAGATTCCATTACAACAATGAAGTGAAGGTGGGGGGGTCCTGCAATGAGATGCCACTGTTCTTAAACAAACACATCAATAGAGGCCCGTGAGCTCTGTATTGATTTGATAGGATGCACACGCAGATCCTGTTTCACTCCTCTGTTGTGGATTTCCCAATCTGTAGTATCTGGTCTCGGTCAGCATGACGCACATTTTTTTAACACAAAAACCCAGTAGTGGCATCTTAGTGTCTTCGTGCACACTGAGGCCAACGTGTCCTTGACATTCTTAATTAAGTGCTACTGTCAGCTTTCAATAGAAGCAACTTCTATGTTCATTCATAAACAATAAAACTCTAAAGTGTAGAAATCCCAGGGCCTGCACAGTATGAGTGGCTTTAAATTAGTGTTGCGTATGCATAAATATTGTCATCCTACTTTTTTGTAATGTAAATCATTTGCAATTAGTGACACCCAAGTTGCAATTCCCTTAAGTTAACAAATGAGGGCATTGAAATAGCTAACCCTGCTGACAAAGTAGGAAAGATCTCGCAACATTTCCCATGATGGACTATAACCAAATTCTGCCTATTCAGGCTAATTATCTATTCATTACATTTTGTTTCATAAGTGATGGACGACCGGGGAAAGAAAGGGGAAAAAAAAAAAAAAAAATCAATCGATTTTTTTTCCTACTCTAAAGCCTCAGTCAGCGAGAAAGTGAGAGGGCAGGTGTGCTGAAGAGATAGGGAGAAGTCAAGCGATTAAGACTCGGGCTGCTTAGCCCTGCAGCCACAAGGGAAATCTGAAGGGAATTAAGTTTGTAAACTGCTCTGCCTTGTTCTCGACTAAAGTAAAACGCTTTTATTAATGAAGGCATAATCTGTTCTATTATTATGCACAAAATTGACAACCTAGGCATATAGCAGTGATGTACATATATTTCAACTTTCTAGATCCAGTTACCATTTGGATCAAGCCATCAGCAGTAAGGAAAATGACTGAAAGGTGTATAACGCTCTGTTGTAACAACACCTGTTACAGTGGCACATCAATGTCTTTGCATCTCACAATTTATGTACAAAAGTAGTTGTTTTCTATTAATCATTAACCTTAATAATGACCACTGTACTTGTCTCCAATATGTAAAAAGGTACTGTAAAAGCTCCATAAAAGACAAAAGAGCAGCTAGGACATTTGTCTACCCTCCCAGGTCCTCACTGTGATACAATCTAAGTTCACTCATACCTCATCTGCTTTCTCTTCCTCTCCTTCTCTCTTCCTCTCTGCTATCTCAGATACTCACCCCATTTTATCTCTCTTTGTCTCTAAGTGCAGAAGCAGTTACATAACTAGGCTATTAGAGCGCCACTGGTCCTCCGAGCACCCAAATGTCAAATGGGGAAGTGGGCGAGTGCTGGAAAAAGGCTAGAATGGCTAGAACCAACTTAACTGTCACAACTACCGCAAAGGCAGCAAACGCAAAACAAAAATAAAACAACACTGACAACTAAAAACAACACTCTTAGCTGGGAAAAATTCCAATTTGGAGGGAAAATAGAAAGCTCCACTTCCAGAATGAATCTATTCCACAAGGTGTTATAGAAATTTTATGCAGAAATTAGAACAATAAAGTCTGGACACTGAAATGTCCTAAGCCAAAAACTATTATCAGCACTAAAAAAAACAAAGGGGACATACGAAGACAACTCTAACTACCTCTGCAGAATGAGTGGAAGACTTCTGGTTACCCATTTTCAGTCTGAGCAGCCTTTTGCTTCGAGGGAGGGGGGGGTCTAACAATCATTCATTAAAGTATCTTTGTTGTCCCTTACAGGGAAATTGTTTTGCAGCCAGAATCATACAAAAACACACAAAACAGTCTATATCACAAAGTCAAAACAAGGAAAAAAAAGTCAATAAGAGATTTAATCATAATTCATAGGGGGGCATTACAGACTCCAAAAAAGCTCCACTTGTCTGTTTGTTCTCATATAGCTGATAATTTACAATCCCTCTTAAAAGCTAAAAAGCTCTCCAAATCATTCCCCTGAGATTTCAGATTGGGTTCGGAAAGCTATCTCGAGGTCAAGGAGATATTCTCTCTCCACCCCGATTCCTGTATACTCAATATGTTTGCTTAAGGAAAAACATAATTCTCCAGCCCATGTACTGTAGCAACTAGATAAACGTGATGAATGTCACAACCATGTGGAGAAATCACACAGCGGGACAAGTCAGATTAATCATGCTTTTATGAGGTCTGTGTGACATCCAGATATGACGAGAGAGAGAAAAGTAAAGAAATTATTAGAGACACATGGTCTTACACCCGTTCGATCATAATAGCACAAATTAGTCTGTGTTTTTCCCCAGACCACTTACAATACAGGGGACACTCCATTTACCACATGCCAACCTTATGGAAAAAAAATTAGCCTGCTACTGACAACAGCACAATATGACTAGAGGGGTGGTGTGACTTTACACAGCATTAATAATAACAAATGGGCCTGCTGAGGAATGTCACTAATATAATTGAATACATGCAAAATGACATGACTTGATTGACAAACAGCAGCAAAGTCAACAAGCTACGATCATACAGGCTAAACACACACACTAACCTGTGAAAAACACACCGAAAGGACACTTTGTGTTCCCCTAGTGGAAGTGATAGTGATTGTCAATTCCTAACTGTGCACATTAGCGTGAATTACATGTTACACTACCAAATCAGATGTATTAAGAAGAGCCAAACTACAACTGGACAATTCAACTTAACCAATTAGTTATTCAATAGAAAACTGATCATATCGGTTGTCATAGTTACCTTTATGGGAGAGTGTGATACCCAGACTGAAGTCAAAAACGTATCTAAATTATAAACCTTTGGGTGACCAAGACCTTGAAAGCATCATTAGATAAAAAGAAACTGGCATTTCACCGGCCAGCAGGGAAGAGATGAAAGAGGCTAATAGAGAGGTCAAATGTGAAATTAAGAAGGACAAATTAATTCATAAAAAGAGCGGAGGCCCAATTTTCCACTGGCAGAATTAGATCAGCTTGGAGAGGCTTTAAATCCATGGCAGGATTGCAGAGTAATACTAGTGTTGGTACAATATGTCGCACTTAATATGAAAAATGAACGGATAACAGCTTGTGTATCCAGAGAGCAATCATTGCCAGAAATGAGCACTTGTCACTTTCTCGGTCTTGGCGATTTCTATTCTGCTTTGAGGTTGTTTTTAACTATTTGTTTGATGTGTTTTTATGTATTTTTGAAACATTACTTTCATCTATTATTCTGCTGTTGTTAAACTGTGTGTGTAATGAAGTTACAGGCTCTCTGACTTTTAGATATAGGAGAAATCATTTAAGGGCACTGCTGAGATCTGTCAAGCTATTATCAGCATTTATCATATTTTTGACATTATATAGAATAAATGTCAAGGATTATTGCAACCTATGAGGAACTGCTCCAACATCAGTACCCTCTCCGTTTCCCTACTTTGCATGAAGAAAGAGTGCCAGCCCAGAGCTCGGGAGCTTTGATCTGAAGACTGATTTCCAGAGTTTTACAAACACAAACACATGGAATTTGAGTTCCTCCTCCCTTTAAAGTAAATAGCTTTGGTCACAATGTGGAGAGGACAGGGGAGGCGGAGTGGAAACTGCTTTGAGTAGAGCCCAGATGGTTCCCAGCGGAGGCCTCCTCCGAGCCAAGATGGCTCCCGCCGGAACACAAATGGGCTCTGGTAATCTCATAAACGCTGGGATTGTGTCGACAAAGTGGACGGAAAAGAGAAAAAAGGCAAAATACACATACACACAAAGCCATGCACATGTGCGTGCAAGCACATACACATGCGCAGTCATTCACAAGTACAAAAGACAAAGCCATTTGGTACCATTGAAGTGAAACCTGGCCCGAGGGCATGTTTTAAAACTGCAGCAGATTTAATTCACTTAGCTGTTTGAAAGTGAACAAAAAATCAAAAAAGACTGCGGTAGGTGACCCGTCATGTCAGAGCCAAACCCTGCACTAAAAGAAAATGAAAGAACACAGTGGGCTGGCAATTTAAAAATTGGCAAGCAATGGGATTTCCTTTTATCACCACATCCAAACAAAACACATTTTCAATACCTGGAGGGGGAAAAGCAAATGGATAAATAACCAAAGGTTACGGAGAACAGGGTGTGTCCACTTATGTGTCCAAGCCATTTAAGAACCCATGAGGTCTAACCTGGCACACAGGTTAGAAGCTCAATTCAAGTATTGCTTCATGCATACATTATGTGTTATGCATTCTCTCATCGGGGAAAGAGAGCCTGCTATATACATAATGCAAGGCGCAGAAGAGATGAATCTGTCAGTCAGCGCTTTCAATCATCACCGACGGCAACTCTGCCACTGTTTAAATCTGAGTTTTACTGCATATTCCAATTACTGAGATCACCGTTAGCAACACAGAGATTTAAGTTTGCACGAGTCGAATTACCAGTTCTGGTCGTAAAACTTTAAAGGCAGAGGCTTTGACGGCAGCAAACGCTGCATTTGTTCAGAGTGTTCTCCGGGCTGCTGGCGTGAGTGAGAGAGAGTGTGTGTGCGTGTTGTCAAAGATGGCCCTGTAATGTGCGAATGCAAGCAGTGAACACCAGGCAAACATACTGGCAGGTGGAGACGTTTTGGCATGCCTTCATTCATTCTCATCAAGCAACAAGGAGACGGCTGCTTTTATGGCTGCTGTGCTCTGGCACTTAGCTGGGGTCTCTCAAGTCTTTATGTGTCTATGTGCATAAAATAAAATCAAAGTGAAAATATCATAGTTTTTAAGTAGCAAGTCAAATTATGCAGGGGATAACATTTATGTGGGTGTTTGTGCGTGCTTGAGCGCCCTCTGTGTATTTGAGTGTTGTGGGATTAAGTGTTCATCACATTAATGAATATGGGCGTACGTGTGTATCATATGTCAGCACACACGGCTGATATGACAAGGTAAGGGGAGGTCAAACGTCACTTTCTGTAACAGAGAGTACCAGCATCAGTCATACGACCAGCTCATCTCCCTCCTCACCCAGACTCACAGAAAACAAATAAGACAGACAGAAAGTCAGAAAGAAAGAAAAAGAAAGAAAGACTCCCACCTACAGCTCTTTGCTCATCCAGCAGAATAAGCCATTTATCAAACTGAGTCTTGGAGAAGATTGAAGGAGTGATGTGGAGGTGGGTAGTGTGTGCGTGTGCACTCCTTTGTGTGCTGGGGCAAAGAGATCAAACCTCCTCTAAGCAATGAGTGATCCTAAGCCCTAGATTGAGGTGCAAAGTGGGGAGAAAGGCGAAAATGGGGAGAGCAATCACATAATCTCTATACCTTAATTCATATTCCTAACCCTCCCTATTCACTTAAAAAAATCAATGGCTCTGGAAACCTTATTCAAAGTCATGAATGTCACATGAAAAGGACAGTTTGTCCTTTTCATGGGCACATGTGGATTTAAGTAGAAAAAGCTGAGCATCGACAGGCCAGCCTCACTGCTCTAAGCCCAGTCTTGCGTGAAAACTCCATTTGGGGGTATGAACGGTCCCATCCAACAAAAGTCCATCATCTCTCAATATTGCACCTCATGCTGGCTTATATGGATCATTTTTCTGAGCGGACACACAGATTTCCTTTAAATGATACATTTGTACCCTCAAGCAAGACGTACATCCACAACTTTGATCAGATTTCAACCAAAAATCAATATCTGGTGAAGGTGTTCCTGTTGGGTGGAGATAATTAATCAAAGCTAAATTGAAAACTGATTCAAACTGTCAAACAGGAGGACAGATGAGCAGAGAGCAAAATAAATAAACCTACAACTACTACTAGGTAATGAATGCACTATTAGTGTGACAGAGTTGCTAAAAGCCATGACAGCTATGTGAAAGGGATGTTGCTTGGCTCCACAGTGATCCTGTAATACGGCATGTGTGTGGGTACAAGAGACAGCTCAAAATCACTGTTTTAGTGTGGATGTGCTTTAGATGTGGAATTATGTGTGAGATTCTCCGTGTGCATGCTGATAGATATGTAATTGTTTGCACGCCAGAAAGCAGGAATAACATCTCGGTAATGCTGTCACTGTTTTATGAGGGCACTGACAGTGTGGACACCGCTAACCAGAAAAAAACATGAGGCTACATCATGTGTATGTTGGGTAATCTTTGCTCACAAAAAAGGAACGATAAGAAAAATGACAAGCTGCTGAAAGAAAATGCTCTAACACCCTGAAGCTGTTTACATAGAAGTCAAGAGTGCTGTCATTTGGTTGAAAAACGGGCCACATGCACTACAACAGCATGTCACCCTCTAAAAATATTCTCACAGCCCATTATCAATAGTGCATCCATTACTAAGGTCCGTAAACTGCTGTTAATGGAAGACAGTAGCACAGCAAGGCCAGGAAACAGAGGCATATGCTAAATCCCTCAAAATAAACATTAGCTATTTGATTATCGTAACAGGCACTTTTTCAGTATAGTTACCCTGACGTCCCACTGATAAAGAGACCCAACTCTAACAAAAGACCCCTCTTTCTTAAGTGATACACTTGTTTGGTACCTATCTCACTCCCTCACAACAGGGATGCCTGGGTATAAAATCTGTTAGCATGTCACTGTGGTCGAATCGAAAGAGGAAAAGGCCAGTCGGTTCCGGGAGAAATCCATAAATATAGATCACTTTTAAAAAAAAAGAGAGAGAGAGCAAGAGAGAGAGACAGAGAAGAATAAATGAATGAATTAAACAAACCGCTATTGATCCCTTAATGGCATAGATCAGGCAGGGATGTAAATAGCGTGTTAATGGGGCCTGTAATTTAAAAAAAAAAAAAATCTTCACATGGGAAGAACAGCTGCAGCCAGTGTTGAAGAGAGGTGAGCCAGCAAACCAATGACCTGTGTAGTCCCCACTACAAAAAAGGGAATAAGGGCCAGAGAGGGTAAAAGGAGGTCACCAATCATCGAACAGTGGTAAAATGTGGGCAGTGAGACTGATCCTGCTTTTATTGACATCAGCTAAAATGACTGACCTATTTTTTTCCCCCCCAAATACATATGGGAAAGTAAAATATTAAATTATCGAGACATTTTCAGCATATCATGTACTGTTGAAAGACACTGGGTGAAGTAAAAAAAATAAATAAAGACAACAGTAGGTGACTAGTCATGTCAGAGGCAAAAAACATTCTCTCAATTAGATAAAATTTAAGAGAATAGTCTGCTGGCATTTTAAATTTTGGCTAGCAACGGGAAATCCTTGTCCACAAAAAACACATTTTAAAAACCTGGAGGAGATAGACTACAATATCAGCAACAACAAAACACTGGGACTTTTAGAAAGTCGGATGAGGTGAAGTCTCCCTGTCGGCTATCCTAAGCCGGTAGGATACCTGTGAGTGCGGGTTATTGACGGTCCCTACTTTGGCGACCTAGCAGCACAGCTAAGCTCTAGGCCAAGGGCCAAACCTCTGGCACCAACCAATTCCAAACTAGGTTGGTTCATTAACTATCGGACCACGGGGTCAGGACAGACAGCTATTTGTCAGATGTTGATCGAGTTAAGCCAGAGATAGGTTGTAAAATATGCTGGAAAAACCATGCTGCATTATTTCCAAGCAAGTGGTTCTCAACATCCTGAGAATGTGGGATAAGCAGTTGATGTTAGGGAAAATAAAATGCGTTAAACTGAAAGGGCTGGGCTGAACCAGAGCTTTAAACACTTGAAGTCCCCCTATTGAGCATTTATAAGTAGTATACAAAATGTAATAAATGGTTTCTAACACACTATAATGTGGTTGTAAGCAGATGTAAGGACACTTTTACGCGTACTTGTCAGCAATTGGAACTTTTCCTATGAAGACATATTTTATTACAACTGTGTTTTACTATATTGTCATTCTTTATCTGTTTATACAGCAGCCTCCACTTGAGTTATACTTTTTTGGCAAATACATTAATAAACACTTACATCTGCTTACAACTACATTATAGCATGTTATAAACTATTTATTACATGTTTTTGTGATTATGCACTGGTTATAGTGTTGCCAGTGTTACCTTTCCATTGTACAAGAACAACAAATAGCTGGAAACAGAGGGCAGAGCTCACATTGGAAGCAGAAATCGAAGTAGAAGTAGAAGGAGGAGGAGGAGGAGTTTTGGGACCCACACCCCTAAATCCTCACATGCCCACAGTCTACAGTTGAAACCAAATCTTTTGCTGGCACTACAGCAAACTAACTACAGTGCCCTCCAGTCTTGCAGATTAGAGTGCTAACCTCCGGCCTGTCCACCTGCTTCTGGAGCAAAAAGTCCATCTCTTTTAAATTTGAGGAGAAGCAATTAAACTTGGATTGCCAGGTTCCGCTGTCTAAAAAGCCTTCTTATGACCTCTCCACCAGTTGCTTCGCTTATGCTATTAGCTTGGCTGTTACACAAGAGTGAAGCTTCATTTTGGGAATAGAAACAGTCAGCTTTTGTTTTTCAAGAGTTTTGGCCAATTTCAGCAAAGGTGGGTGTTGCTAGCAATGGAACAAGAACATGCACACTGGACAGGAATGTGTTTGTATGGGTGCCTATGTGTGTATAGACTCTCCCAGGGTGATCAATGTGACTCAGGGGGTCTCATGCATCACTGTCAGTGGCAGGCTGCTGTCTGTCGGTGGCAGGGTGGGGAAAAGTCAAACGGCTTCTCTAATGGCCAGGGCCATTAACGGTCAGGCAAACAAGCATGATCCCCACCATTAAACCTGCCTTATGCCCATTAATGAGTTTTTCTTTTATCAATAGATAATTGATGTTTGCCCGGCATCACTGTTCTGACAAAACAGGTGAATAAAGAGAAGTTGGCGGAGGGGGTTAAGGGAGAGGGATGGAGAAGCGGGCAAGAGCAGGCTGAATAAGTCGGATACGCTTCCAGTTAATGCAGGTGGGAGACAAAATGATTTGGCATCGTTACCTGCTAGTCTTTTTGAATCTGTTATTATATCCTGGCACCACTTGCCTTTCAAGCGGAGATCAAACTACATTTGCTCTATGCCTCACAGGGGAATTGTTGAGAAAATGGAGAAAAAATGCCAAAAGCAGAGATTTCTATAAGAACTTCGCTGCTGTTTTTCCATGTGGTCCTCCTTAGTAAGAGTTGAGATGTTGAAACAGGGTACATTAGGCCACCTCCAATGAAAACAAAAGACAAACGGTTACTGTCGCCGCCAAATGCATTGATGTTTGCCATGGTGATGCCTTTGTTGTTGATTTAAAGACAACTTTCGTGCCATTTGGCCATTTTTTCATAACATCGGAAGCCAAAAAAGTCTTTGGCCAAATTTGAAGTCTTTTAACATAGCTGGAGAAGTTGGGGGTCATTTTAAGGATGATTCCTGCGTGATTTCAATGTTTTTATAATAGATTAAATATAAACTATGTCAAACCTCACATGCATTTCACAAACAGCGTAAACTGTCCTAATGCCCTAGCCACATCTATTAGATTCTAATTGTAATGCATACAATGTCGATGAGTCTACATGGTCTGTATTCCGATTCAGACTATACAGGATTAGTTCTTTAATGAGCGAACTCAAGAGTCAGGATTAGTTGTCTAATCATCTGTCTGTCTTACCTCAAAACAGAAAGAAAAAGAGAAATTATTCAAGCTATAATTACTCAAGTCTATAGTCTAAGCTACTGCCAACATTGAGGAAAAGTATAAGTGAAAGAGTTAAACATAGGGAGAGCAGTCTTTTAAAGGAGGGCTTTGAAAGACTTATGAAGCCTTCACAGAAAATGAGTCAGAGCAAAGATGGAGAGAGAGAAAAAGCAGAGGTCAATAGTGAGTCGATCAGAGCAGAAGCTGGTGTTGTCCTCTGCGAATGACCTACAGTAGACTACCAAACTAAAGCAATAAATTATGGAGCGATCTCCTGCTGGGGGGTTTCAAGACTGTGGCAGGCATTTTAAGTGGACTATTGTCAAAACTAATTCCTCCCTTTGCTAGTGACATACAATCTGAAACAAGTGAATGACTTTGCATCCTTTTATTATCTGGTAGCTGTTTGCTGAGAGGTATGGACAGTGGGAGAGCTAACCATTAAAGTCAATGAGCTAGTGACTTTAACCATTATACTCGAAGATTAAAGCTTCCAATGTTTTCAGCATTGATCAGACACAGCTGTAGCCCATTAAAAAGAACACATGAACAAGGTCATGCTGAATCGTGTAAAAGGAAATGGACTCTAGTCGGAACCTGCAGGCCTTTGTGATGTTTACTGACCTTTGTGATCTTACTTTTCTGTCATTTCCCCCCCAAAGCCACAACATGTAGACACCATAGGGGTTTGACAAGTCCCAACACAGTGAAAGGGTCAGTGACATCGAGTAATGCAAGACCTGTGGCGATGTAATGACCGACTAGATTTAACATCAGTCAGTCTCACTCCATCTGCTCTAATGGATCAATAGTGTTGTGAGGAAGCTTGATCCTTCAACCAACACATTCGTAAGGCCTCCCATTTAAGTCCATTACCTGAATCCAACCCCCGTCCTGTGATCTACCATTAAATCAACACTATTTATACATGTATCCATCGTTAAGGAGATTTGATGGGAGAAGGGGTACAAAGTACACATCATAAAACCTACTGTATCTGGGAAGGTTTGAAGTCAAAAAAGAAAAACTGCAAGAGTCAGCAAATCTAATCATGCTAAACCTGAAGTTAAATTAGTTTATAGATCCTTTGTTATCCAGATGAAAGAATAGCACAGCCCTCACACAGCACAAGAGGTAGCTGAGCAAGAGCATGGCTCTGCATTGGGCCTTAACAGCCTGGTTATTAAAATCAATAACAGCAATAACTACAATCCATCTCATTTTTTAAGAGAAGCGCGACATGGCATGCCGGTCGATGAATATTGAGCTACATTTGTAATATTACTAATATCATATAATTCCCCTTAACTGGGTAGTGTGAGGGTGCAGGTGGGAAAACACAAATTGAACTGGGCTGTAAGTTATTGAATGGCTGCTAAAAACAAATGTCACATAGCTCTGTGAAAGTTATTACTTTGAAACAGTTTTCATTTTTTGTCAACATAACCTCGCTTCTACAGATCAAAATGGAAACAAAAGGGTGGAAAACTCAAAATTAATTGCAGCTCTGGACACGTTGGAATGGACACTGTAATTTGATTTTTAAGCATTTTTCACTTAGTTTCCAGAGGTACACTGTGTTCAGGGTTGAGACACCCAGCTTCTTGAGGCCCTAGGGTATTGGAAAGCAATGAGAGGTAAGAGTCCAAATCTTCAAATTGCTGCCTGAAGCAGTGAATGCTTGGTGGGAGCAGTCAAGCCACATTGAGCACATTTAGGGGTGGTCAAAATGATTGGAGAGGGCATTAAGCCACATTACCTCTCAAAATGACAGCGTTGCTTTCCCACAGATCCATTTACACATATACCTTAGAGTACATAACCAATAAAGCCTGGCCATTATTTTGCAATCACTGAGCAGTACAGCAGCAACAAAGACATGGAGAAAGAGGAAATAACAATGACATGTTTTCACTACCAATTTTGAGCACTGCTTCAGTTGAAGAGCAAATATTCTCCTGTAAGGAGAATGCAAATGAAAACTGTTATTTTGTTCAAATGGCTAGTATTGTACACAGTATAGTGTGGTTGGCTAATCTTACCACCATCTTACTATCATATGTATTAATGTAATTTATTGTATTTTATTAACTTCCAAGTTAATCCAAGTAAAAACACACTTACACCAACATACAGTCATAATTGGAAGCCTTAACAGCAAAGAGAAAGGAAAAAATCTAGCTAGCTAGTGGCTATTGGCTACTGTATTGTCAGTACAGTGCAAGCATTCTTTCTGCACTATAGGAAGCCTGATTTCATATGTTATGTTGTCTGTTGTAATTTGGTATACTGTGGTTTTTAACATCATTTTACAGCATACTTATTTTTTTCATAATGGGGGGTTTCATTTCCAAGTACAAAATAGTGGTTGCCATGCTTTCATATGTAAAGTATCCAAACAAAATTATACAAAAAAGTGGAGTCTCATTGCTGGATTTAGTAAACAAATCACACATATCCTTCTTCTTGCTTTACTACTGTATAAAAAATGGTTGTTTCCTTTTAAATGTGGTCACCAATGGGTACAGGCAGCCATATTGGTGGTGAAAGAAAACCACATAAATTGCTTCTACTGTCTAAAGTTATTAGTATGATGTAGTTTGCGAGGTGGATGACTAATTAACAGCACATTTAACTATTCCCATCTAAATGGGGCTTATAGGTCTATGACTATAGGTCATAACGCGTGTCAAAATGGAAGGCAGGAGTCTGTACCTTTCGGCTAAAGTGAATGATATCCACCACATGGGCAGCTGTTTCTTCAGTCATGCTCCACTTGCCACAGCTTTATGAATCAATTTAAGATTTCATAATGGAATTTTAAACATTTATGATGCTGTGGCTGCAATGACCAAACTACAGTGGTGCGCCATAGATAGCCCTATGTAGGGAAAACAGTGGGGTTACATGATTCCTTTTAGGACATTTCAGTGCACGAACAGCTGTAGCTGATGAGGGCATTACAGAACCCTTAGAGAGGAGTTGGACAAAACCCAGCTGGAGTCTTGTCAAAGACAGGAGAATTAAGAGGAAGGACTGGTTGACAAAATCAAAAACTGGATTACCCAAAAAGTATTTAGATTTTTTTTTTTCTTCCATTCAAAGGAAAATGCTCCCAAGGGAGGAATTGGGCACAATGCTCCAAATTAGATACAGACATAGGCAGACAGGAACTGTGATGTGGCTTGGTTAATTATTCACTACTGGCTTACAGTATCTACTCAAATTTCTACTTACTCCAAGAGAGATTTCATTGACAAGTAATACCTAAACACAAGCATTCTTCTTTGGAGAAATAAATCTAAAATGTGTCAAAA
>NTHP01000028.1:714229-727385 GCA_003416845.1 Oplegnathus fasciatus
AAAAAAAACACTGAAAGAAAACAAAATAAGAAAAAGCTGTATTGCAGATGAGGAAAAAAAACTAGCACTGTGAAAAACATACTACACCTTCTGGCACAGCGGCTACGTTATTTGGACTTCAATGACCTCGGGGGGAAAAGACGGCGGGTGAAAGCGAGAAGGGGCATGGGACAATCATGGCCAGGCCATCATCATTTGTCTCCACCTCCTTTTCTATCCTCTTTCACCAGTTGACACGGCAAATGGCATAGCCAGCCTGTGTCACTCAAAAAGCCATTTCTGTCCTCCCAGACCCTGCCTGTGCTGACAGAGTGAGAGAATGAGGGAGAGAAAAAAAAGGGGAGGAAAAGAGCCGACAGAGGCATTTTTCAACATGGCTTTTTGTCAATTTCTGTGTGCTTGTCAAAACGAGAGGCAGTGCCCGGTTGCTAGGCTGGTTGGAGAGTTGTCAGGCAGGGGTTGAAGTTTGAGTATGGGAAAAGTGGTGGAGACGAGCCACTGAAGAGGTACTCCATGTTGCTGTAAACTAGTAGTACAGTCTACATTGCAGGCTGGAGGCTGCCAGGAATCTGGGAGACAGAAAGACAATCCGACTCCATCTAACTGCATTTATTCTAGTTACACATGTAATTTCCAAAGGAATGGTATAAAAGAACAGATCCAGGAGTCTAGAGGAATATGCCTCCTGCTTTCAAGTGGAAAATTATGTACAAGATACCTGTGTGGCAACTAGGGGGACACTAAGAGACTATATTATAGCTAGCTAAAATGAATCTTTCATGCCCACAGGTAGTCAGAGATCATATAATAGGAGATGAGGATCTGACCCCAGTCTGCGGCATACAAGATAAAAACCTTGAGACAAATCATCCCATAATCATTCTTCACTTTTGGCAATCCAATTCAACTTCTCCACATATTCAATCACATAAATGGCAACTGACTATCAACAAATGAGATAGGTGATTGAGATGGGTAGTGTGTGTGTGAGAAAGATAGAAGAGGGGAGACTGATTGAATCAAGTAATGCCTACTTAAGACCGAGGCAGGTAGTCTGTTGCTGGACTGCAAATGACGATTCATTGGCAAATATGATTTGCCCTCTATTTTCTTTCTTCAACTGCAACGCATTTTGACAAGTCTGACTATACTAGTACCTGTCCATGATAGTTAATCTAATCAGTGTTGCGTCAAATAAATGGGATTACAGCCACCTTGCACCTGGGCTTGGTTAGCGAGCCCACCTTTAGAAACATGCATGAAACACAGCTTTATTACAGGTTAGAGGAATGGACGATTAAGTGGGTGGGTGTTATCATCTCTTGCTAGCAATTTCCCTCAGTTTGGCCAAGCGCATTTAGCCACAGTGAATATTTGGGCCATAGTCAGAGAGGCACGCATACTTGGTAAATGGAGTACTGACCTTTGAAGTTAAGAGGTTTTTTTTTCCTTTTTTTGGCTTTAGCTTTAACCGCATTTTGGGTTATGACATGCTAATGCCATGACTAGGTACAGCATACACACATTACTGAACCACACTCCTACTACATACTACACAAGTATCAGAAGATTGCCTGTGTTGCATTTATTTGACTTATTAAAATAACAATGTCCACGGAATGGCAAGTTTGCTTCCATCCTTCACTGTTAATATTTGAAGCAAGCCTCCAACCCACAAGAAAGTTTCAAATGTGACACCTTCAGTTTGTTACCACTTTTCTCCGTGACTTTGTTCCAATCATCCCTTTCCTCTGTTTTTCTCCTGCCATTCGGGGAAAGGGAAAGGGAAAAAAATCAGTGTCAAAAACAAGACTGGGCCTCCAAACACCTCCATAATGAGGAGACAAGGGAGAGAAATGGGGCTAACATTTGTGGAATGAGATTGAGAGCAAGTGAGAGAGAGAGAGACAGAGAGAGAGAGAGAGAGAAGTACAAGTAGAAAAGCGAGGGATGGGAGGAGGAAGACAGAGAAAACTTAGAAGAGGCCACAAATGACGAAAGAGAGCGTTGAAGGCGCAAGTTGTTTTTTTTCTCTTCCCCAATCCTCCTCCTCTTTCTGCCCCACAAGACTACGGAAACGCAGATGCTGCTAATCAGCGCTACCTCAGAGAGGACATGCTCTGACTAGAGAATCAGCACAGAGAGAGATGAAGATGCAGGACGAGCAATGAAAGAAGCAAAAAAGTGAAGTTTCATTTAGCTATTCATTCATCACACAGTAGGGCTGGGCTGTATGACCTAAAATTTATATCAAGGTATAATCTAAATTTCAGACAGTAACAATATATTTTAAGGTGCTTATATTTTTCCTCAATTTACATGATTTAAATGCATTACAAAACTCCAGGACAGAAACTGCAATAAAGACAACAAACATCTCAACATGATTCAAAACACTAAGTAAAAGCTTTTAAATGACATATATTGCATTCCTTCAACAGCTGGGTTATCTTAGCGTAAGGAGAGCGATGAGTCAGTCATGAATCAGTCAACGATGTCAGTGTTGCGTCGTTTCCTTTTACAGCCTCTCTAGGGCTAAGGCTTGTGTCAGAGCTGCAGCACATTCTTAACCGTTCCTTTTACTCGTGGACAACCCATGCAGGATTGTGAAAAGCATGTGCGCAAAAGACCATGGCTCACTCACAGCTCAATTCATTATAATACAACCCAGTACAATATGCAGGAAGGTTGAGTCACTCATGAAGGCACATGAACAAAAGGGCGTCGAACACATCCTTAAGCCAAGTGATGTCACTAGACACTGTCATGTAGGTTTATCACAGTTTGACGGATGCATTTATTATCCTTTGTTGTTTAAAATTCAGGTAAAAACTTTCTAAGGCTACTGCGGGCCCCATCTTTGGCAAGTACTGTCACTATGGTTACACTCATCTAACACTAACGTCAGCTGGGAACGGTCTTTTTATTTGATCATACAACTGAGTGTCCATTTGGACACTCGTACACATGAATGTACATACATATGACTAGACACAAATATGTATGTGTAAAAACTTAGCACATTTATACCGTATCAGATAAAATAATTTTAAGAGACGCACAGTCACAGCAGAATACAGCACAAACAGCGTGTGATCATGCACTTTGATACATTTGGCTTAGAACGCACCATTTCCTACAGGAGCACTTTTAACACCACCAGGTGTGCGATATGACAATTGTGCTTCCAAATAGGATGGATAACCCTCACTTCAAAAAACAGGCAGAGGCACACACACTCTCCAAATTCAATTTCAACAATGTGGCCACAGGCAAAGGCAGACACCCCACTACTGTATCATGGAGTTACAAGCTACAATGATGTTGTGGCCAGCTCAACAGTCATGCTGCCCAGACTTACTGCCTGAATACCCAATGGGGCACCTTTTAAGAAGTAAAACCCTATGCCTACAGGCTGTATTCTCTTGGTATTTCCACTGAATGAATACGTGGAGAGCTCAATTGTTTCCTCAAAAGAAAATTCGAACCAATGTGTCTCAGTGGTTTCATCAATTTTCTGTCATTTATTGCTGTGCACAGCTGAGCCACTAACTAAATGGATGGCAGAACAGTGATAGGCAACAAGCAAAAACAAACAGCAGCCCTTGAAGAAGAGTGTCTAGACAGTTAAGTCAGCAAAGCCATCTCCAGATGAAACGTGCATATTAAAATGCAAACGCAGGCACTCAGCGTTTTGCCAGCACTGTGTTAAACTACAAAACAACCTGAATGAACTTACAGCACATCTGAGTCAACACACAGCAAAACATCAAATACCTGTATCTATCGGAGCAATGGCATAACAGAAATAATGTCATTCATAATGACAATTCAGTTGCTATTACTAATGTTGTAATTTAACTGATTAAGAGCTCCACGAATTTTGTTATTTTTGCTCAGAGATTAGATAATGGTTGAGAGGTCCTATATAGGCGTGTTACCTGCTGCATATCCAAATACTAAGAGTACTATGAGCACGATTGCAGCAATTACAATCAATGCCATTTGTTGTTTGGCAAAATCACCTCTATACGCTCTCCCTAATTTGGTTCCCTCGTTGTTTGTTATCGTCAGTCACTTGAAATGAAAAATGGCAAAATGAGCCATTGAAATGCAGCAATGGGTTTCAAGACAAAATTATAATTTTCAGCAGGATGTCAAACAATGAGTGGCAGGAAAATGAAAGTGAAATCAATGTCTGCCTTGGGAAATTACCACTGTTCATCCATGTGTCAAGCCAGTCCTATGTGTGTGTGTGTGTGTGTGTGTGTGTGTGTGTGTGTGTGTGTGTGTGTGTGGGGTGAGGGGTTATTATGGAAAAAGTAGCTGGGCCACACACCAATAAACACAACTAGGGTGCAAGTGACCCAGACAGATGCCATCAGTGAGAGAACTGATAGAGGGAATAGAGAGAGAGCACCAGTAGGATGCCTGAGTGCAGCATGGATCTATAAAATATCTACCAGCAAACAATGACAGAATAACAAGGAAAAAGAGCACAAGGTAACGTAGATGTATCTGAGTATGAACATATGTCACTGCAGTTCTTTTCCCCAGATACTGGGATGAGAGCAGAAACAATGACATTGGGCATGCATGACAGTTATGAATCCATCTCATGGACAGTCTTTCGCTAATACTTATTCTCTTGCACAAATACCAAAAAGTGGCATTTAGTGGCACTTAAAATCCTACCATCTCTAGAACTGAAATGTAAATGAGTTTTTTTTTTATCATAAAATTGCATTTGCCTGTGAAAACCACAACACACATAAGCATGTCAGCACACTACTGGGAACATAGAGTATCAAAACTGCAGCCGATTGACTTTTTTTTTGCGTTCGGCTCAGCAAAAGTAAGCAAAAAGTGCTAGCTCCCAAACAAATCATGCCTCTTCCATGCTGTGCGGATATGCCAGTAACCATTACATAGCCGTCATCAGATTCAAACACAAAGTACGTAAGCTTACTGCACATGCATCAACACACAGGCAACCTCATGTCAGCCGGATGTCTACCCTCTACCAGTCACTAATTTCCTTTCCTACCCCCGCTCAGGGCAGGCCAACCATACCAGTTTTAATCCCCAAAGCTATGTAGAAGTGCTAACATGCGAAAAGGGATTAAAGGCAAAATAAGGCTGTGTGTGCATGTGTGTCTCAGATGTGCCTGCATTAGCAAGATTTCATACAACAGCTAGATGTAGAATAAAAGCACTTCCATGTAGCAGGCTCAGGGCATTTGGTCAGGTTTGATTAAGTCCTTCCCAATGTTATGAAGTTGTATGTAGTTTTCATTTTGGATCACTTACACCACCTAATATTCAATTCTTGTCAAAAAGTTGTCAACCACAGATACACGTAGCAAAGAGAACAACAATTACTGTCCATTTTTTTAAACGAGTATAAGTTATGAGGTGCAGCAGCACTGGTGCCCTGCCTCTCTTCACCGACACCCCTCATGTGCGTTCACCCACACAAACACATGTTGCCATACGTAGCGGCACTTTGGAGAACTCAATCGACATCCTACCCTCAGCTCTCCTTAGTGACTGTAAGCCAACTGTGTGGGAAGACTGGCTGTGATAGAATGGACTGCTGTGTTATTGACTTCAATTTAGAAAGTGCTGCCTGCTGCTTTTTCCCCCCTTCCTTTCATAGCTGGGACCCTTCTGGCCCCAAGCCGCAGCCTACCTCCAGGGGATATCCCTGATTGCACTGCTACAGAAAACACATTTAAGCAAGGTCGCAGGTCCTGGAGTTAAGGGGGGGGGGTATAGTGTGTGTTGGGGGTACTTTTTCCTTCGACCCATATACCATTTCCATCTTTCTTTGCTCTTTCCTTTATCCCAAACGTATGCTTTTACCCACATTACTTCTTTCCTCGAGTCTTTCCATAATCGTTTAGCAATAATGTCAACGTCCACTCGGTGTCTGCTTCTCAACCTTCAGCCCTCCCTATCCTGCATTGTCTCCTACCTGCTTGGGTGGACAGCTGCTCAAGTGTTGTATTGTTGGAGGCTGCAGGTACATTGGCACCAAACATTTGACGCTGTGCTGGCTGCGCTCATAGATTAGACACACTTAGCTTGGCTTCTCAAATCCCTGGTATGGGAAAAAAATGGAGGCAGAGAGACAGCGGATATTACACAGGAAAAATAACTGGCTGGGAGGTGAGTAGTCGCATTAGAAAATACACACACAAAATGCATCTCCTGTGCGCACACACATGCAAACTCCCACCTCCTTTTCTGTAGCAAATACAAGTAAAATATTAGTTCATGTCACAGTAATGGCCCATAATACCACCTTAAAGTATACTTGACTAGTGTGTGTCTCGATTTTATGCTCACATTGGGGAGTAGATAGTTCATTTGAGCACAGATAAGGTAGACAGGCAACTATCAGTAATGAAATCCAAATTGGAAGCATATTAGAAAAAGTCTCTGTTCACTCACTACCTCCTGTCTACTTTCTAACATTGGAAAGTCATTGGAAAGCAGTTTGTGATATTGTGTGGTTTCCGTACCAAGATATCTGGCACAAGGCAAAATACACAGTAAGATAGACAAATAGGCTTACAAACACACAAACGTGGAACTGGAAAACAAAGATAATTGGCATGCACACACACAGTCTCTATCTGCTGGACAGTGCTGCCGTAATCTGGGTGTGGCCAGGTGGATTTGAAAAGATGAAACGCTGTTTCATTCTTTTCTTCCATCCCTAGGTCTGTGCAGTAACAGGCCTCAGTAAGGCTAATCCTCCCCTACATGAAGCTTGATAGAGATTCTGGGATTAACAGTTTCATAGAAATAACACCATAAAGACGGTAATTGTCGCTGTGATGTTAGGGAGAGGAGGGCATTTTAAGGTCAGGTCATCATAGTGGGAGAGGATAGAAAGGGGCCCACTTTGAGTGTAACGAAAGATCTTAGAGGAAGTTAAGTCAATTCACCACCTTGGAGATGACATGGTGGTTTAAGATGACCTACAAGCAGGGATTTCATATCGGTATGTAAGGAAATATGTAGTTTTAGAGGCAAACTAGGAGCTTTTTGTAGTGCTACATGTTTGATCCAATTACCTCTTGCAGCAGACCTTTAATGCTTGTCATTGTATAAAGGCTACACAAAAAACTGGACAATAGTATCGGTATCAAGGCAAGACAAGACAAAGCATTAGTTAGTATGCACAATAAATCACTGTTTTGACTCCCATTTTGTCCTATAAAAACAATTAAGTGCACTGAGACAAGCAGAAGTAATGCCAAAGCCCAACATGGGACTAATGTCACATATAACGTTGCAGAGTTAAACAGCTCACTAGTTAGGAATTTTGTTTTGACCAAGCCAAGGACATAAAAGCAAAAGGAGAGAGGGAGGGGTGGATCTGAATGAAGACGGCATCTTTGCTCCAGAGGAGCTAAAAGTCCAGAAGATTTAACTGCTCTCTCTGCAGTGAATTACTATGTTTTTACCTTCACATTGCTCAGAGAATGAGACATCCATTTCCTACGGCCTGGCAGTTGGCAAGGCAACATTGTGATGAACGCACATACAGGGATGCTCCATGAATCCTAATGAGGCCAGCTGACCAATGACGCGGCCGGGGCAAGACATGGGGAACATTAGCATATGGTGGGAAAAATATAAAGAGACAAAACTATAAAGAGAATATAAAGGGTATTATATCACAAGCTCAGTACATGATATGCAGTATAGAATGTTATTAATTACCACTTAATTAAAAATCCCATTCTTAAAAATCAATGTCGCAGTAATTGGTGAAAACAAATTTTAAAATGTTGAAAATTTCAGAGGCTAAAGTAAAAACACTCCCATTTCTAAATATGCATGAAGCATCTCCTCCTATCTAGCCATCTTGGCTCATGCTGATTGGGTTAACAGTGCTAACCTACTTGTATCTTTCTTCTGCTTCCAGCTAACACAGCGCTAGGGCTAATCCCTGCTCTGGCAGCCAGTTTGAACACAGCTCAACATAATGAAGCCCATTAGTCTGGAGACAATGGCTGCTAGCGAAGCTCAAACACTGAATAACACAGGATGAGAGAAAAAAAGGGGAGTGAAAACGCGCATCTTTTACTGCGTGCCTTTAGTTGCCATGACCTGATATTGCCCTCGTTTGAGAGCACACACTCTGTCACACACATAAAAACATATGCTGAATGAGCAAACACAATTAACTTGAGACTGGCCTGCAAATAGTAGACCAGAGGAACACTGTAGGAAGTAGCGATTTAGAGAAGGAGCGTGAGGGCAAGCGGACAGAGGGGAGGACAGAGGAAGAGAAAGCAAAAGAAAGAAAAGAAAGAGGGAAACAGTGCAGCAAGAGGAGGGAAGAAAATATGAGGGGGGAGAAAAAAAAGAAACAGGGCAAGGACAAAGACAGTGTAAGAAGTGTAACAATGCAAAAAGGCCAAGGAGGAGAGGGAAAGAAATAAGAAAGGGGCAAGGGACAAGTTAAGAGTAGGGAGAGATTGAGAGTCTAGATTAAAAGCAAAATAGTTCCATTAATATTAAACCATGTTTATTGTTTGACTGACCTAACCTGCCTGCCACATTTTTTATATATAAAAGTGCCACCTAAATGCATTAATTAAAATCATCATAGGATGTTCAATGAAGGGTAATGCTGAAAATGTTATCTATATTAGTATGCTGTATTGAGTTGAGGCCCAACAAGGTCAGTAAAAGCAGACTAGCAAGACTGAGCAGTAACCTGGATGAAACATAACAACTCATCCAACCTGGGCATACGGAAGCCACTAATATACCCTATTGCCTGTTATAATCTCTTGATATGCTGGCATATGATTGGGGTGTGTGTGTGTGTGTGTTTCTGTGTGTATGCGTGCAAGTGATGAGAAAAATGATAAACAGAAAAAATCCCTACCAAGCAGTTTAAGCCTTTACTGGGACACTGATAGCGGCGTGTCCGTCTGTGTATCTGTGTGCGGGTGCGGGTGTGGATGTGTGTGTGTGTGTGTGTGTGTGTGTGTGTGTGTGTGTGTGTGTGTGTGAGTGTTACGCGTAATCTCTTGCAGAATTAATTCCTGGAAATTGAAATGAAAATGGGAAAGGAAGTGTCTAGTAGCAGGTCCTTTAACTCAAGGTCAGCATCATAGAGTTTGGGGTGTCTGTGTGTGTTGCTGTGTGTACACATGTTTAAGTACAGTGGCCTGGAAAAATTGGTTTAAGACAACATTGTACCAGGGTGGGCACTGGCATGCAACCAGCCACTGGGACATTACTGGATACTTAAAGGACTCGCGCACGCACACACGGACACACACACGGACACACACAATTTGTAATAGCTCTCAAAGCACAAGACAAGCCCAAAAATAGTGTGCCTCTTGTCTCCTTGAGAAAATATCTCTTTTTGTCTCTCTAATACACACACAGAAAACCATATGTGGATTGCCCAAGGGCCTATACTGTAAATCCTTGATCCTGGCAATGGCAGAGGCAATGACATTATCATTAGATCTATCATTCGACTGTACATTCCTCAACACCGATTGTCATTGCTGCTATACCATACTGCAGGCCATGCACCCAAATGGAGCTACCGACACGCACACACATGCAAACAGACACAGGCTGCTGACCTACATGTGACTGGCCGCAGCCCAGATTTGCTAGTATTCACCTCAGGGGATGGGTTCTGTAATGTTTGCATATACCCATTGAACATGCTGGCTGACTGGCGGACAACCCACACCAAAGTAGGTCGCGTGGTACCCGCAAACTACACCCAGTGCCCTCCTGGCCTGGTGCAGGGGGTGGCTCCAAAGAGCCTAGGGTGAAGCAGGGAGGGCAGGGGTCGCACAGCAGGGGCATGGGGCTGGCATGACAGCATGAAGGTCCCACAAATCTGACAGCTCATAAAGCCATCAGCAGTCTGCAAGTCCTGGAGGTAAGGCCTGACAACACTCTTCTTGTCAAAATAGTGTATGGATATACTGGTATAACCCAAACCTCGAAAGACACTCTAAACTGTTTAGCCAGGTTTGCAAATTCAGCATTGGCCTGAACCACAAAATCAGATTCAACTTGGAATTCATGTACACCCCTTAAAAAAGGAAAAGGTTTTTCTGGTTCACCTCTTTGCCAATGTCAGGAATGCCATGTGAGCTGCACGTACACACACACACACTCATGCTGGACCTTGAGAAAACCTTGCCGTGATCACAGAGTTTGGCTGACCATCAAGCCATGTTGGCCATTCCGGGCCAGGATCAAACTATAACACAAGGGGTTGACCACATTTGGTCAGTGGAGCATTACAGAGTTTGGCAGGCCATGACCCAGGCTCCATCAGTAGTGAAAAAGCAGAGTGTCCACTGACAGACAAAAATAGAGTGGGAATAGAAAAGACAGGAAAGAGAGAAATAGACAGGGTGAGGGCCAAGAGGAGAGAGCTGCCCTGGCAGCGTTGGTCATGTTATGGGTCAGTGGATGATTTTGGTTAGATAGTAGTCTGGGATGTACTGTGCTGGATGGGTAAAACACAACCTGAACTCATTCTGGGTCACTTGCTCATCAAATGGTGGCACACCACACCTACAGGACAGTGCACAGGCACCATCTGACACACTAACAAAGCTAGCAGTGCCAGCATGCACTCTGCGCTAGATCTGATTTTTGCCATCAATAATCACACAGAGAACCACAAGCCTTCATTTGCAGTTGGCTTAACTGACAACAGATCAATGAAATGTTGATGTTTTGAGCAGCACATTTGCAACACGTCCTGCATTTGTAATATATCCTGCTTTTGCATGCCTGTTTGGATATATGCCTCCATTATCTCTCATGTTTTTACTTGCTCAGAGAATGCAGCGAAGAGGATGCAGTAGTGCAGCAATCTTTGATATCACCCTCCACATGGCCGCGGTGCTGGGGAATCCCTGTGGAAAGGAAAGGAAATAGCTTCTTTCTTAACAAAGGAAAATCCCCCCTATACTCCTGTGGCTGCCACCTCACTGTTACATGTGCTTCATTGAAGCCCATTCATATTCAACTGCAGTGAAGTCAAGGAGAAAGTCTGTGTGTGTGTATAATATAGGAGTTGGCTCTATACTCCTGTGCCGGTGGGAATAACGTACTGCGCTACAGGCAGTGTGACCTCTCTCTCTCTCTCTCTCTCTCTCTCTCTCTCTCTCTCACACATCTAGCAGCACTGTCACAGCTAGCTTTACCAACCATCAATTACCCATACTGCTTCTTAGTTTAATGGACATGAGGCTTGTACAAATCATTGGGGATAGAGGGGTGATGGGACAGTAGGGTGCGTTTGTTTTGCCTCTTCTCCTGCGGCAGGAAGGTAAAGCATGTCTTGTTTTTTCCTGTTTGCCTTCCTCAACATGACCTTTATGGCTGTGTGCTTTTTGAAGCGACAGTTTGTGCTCAAATTGAGGGTTAAGGCCTGCCTGTTTAGAGTGCTCTAACTACCTGCAAAGGCATACATGACAGCAGAGGGGTGGAGAGTGGAAAAGGGGCAAAAGGTGTAAACTCTTTTGATTTTATATCATATACTGCACTTTATTGTATATTTTCAGTATTCAAATGAATATTTTTTTTCCCTTTAACAACCCACTTCTCAAATCATACTCTGTACTATCTATCTAAAATATGGTATTAATAAAGTAACCTAATCAAATTCTTATGATCTAAACTTTTAGTTCCATTGCACTGAAAAGAGAGATCAAGATGGATATGATTGAACACGCACTTAATGTCCTAACAACCCAAAAAAACAACATACACAGTAAAACAGTGACAAAAATGGATGCAAATGTGAGCTTGTAGGAGATTGTATATAAAGAGATAGCCAGCCAGAGACGAAGTAGGGTGACACGGTGACGGACGAAGAGTGAGCAGAGAAGGAAAGACAGCAAGGAGGGTGAGGGTGGAGTGGGTGGGGGGAGTTAATGCACAAAACACACTGCATCAAACCAAAGCACTGCTCCGAGCAGGATGCGTCAGCAGTCCATTCATGTTCCTCTATTTTCCACTAAAGGACAAAACAAAAAGAGTGAGAGAGCAAAGGGAGATAAAGTGAAAGAAAATCAAAGATAAAGAGAGAGAGAGCAGAGAAGGGAAAGAGAGAGGGCATCATGAGAGAGAGGGGAAGCGAGAGAGTGAGAGAAACAGTGTCCCATCTGCCTGCCTTTGCCACCACAGCAATGTTGGAAAGCTTTGCCAGACTCGTTGGAATGGCTGGATTATCGCTGGGGAGGAGGGGGTTAAAATTTGGTTGCTGTGGGGATGCCACTGTCCATCTCTGCCTTTTGCTTGGACAGCCTGTCTATTCCCCTAAGCCACACAAAGCCCCAGAAAGCCACAGAACAAGAGACTGTGAGCATTAAAAAAGAGAGCGGAGGACAGCAGGAGCAAACTGGTTTTTGAAGAGGTAGATCTCTAAAAAGGTCTGAGTGCTTTGAGCTCACCCAACTACCTTAGGACACTGCAGAGAGAGCGGGAGGGAGGCAGGGAGAGAGAGAGAGAGAGAGAGAGAGAGAGAGAGAGAGAGAGAGAGAGAGAGATCCAAGCCGGCGCACGCTCTCTCTTTTGCTGCTACAACGGATCCTTTCCACATCGACGCTACTGTTAACGTCACGCCTGTAAGCCGCGCGCTCGCCCAGCGCTTGCCTTCCCTGTCTTGCTCCTCTCCCCAGTCGGACGCTGCATTAGCGAGGGGGTGCTGATCACCACGAGGAGAGGAGAGGAAAAAAAAGAACTGGAAAACAAGAAAAAAGAAACAAGCCGGAGAGAGGAAGGAGAAACTGCGCACCACCCCTCCTCCCTCTAACCCACCTCGATCAACCCAGCTACAACACCCCCACTCCTTCCAGCACCCCCTTCCATCCCCCACCCCACTCCCTCTCTGAAGAAATTGACGGATTATTGGGAAGTGCAAGGGAGGCAGGCTGCAGCTGCTGCTGTGTGTGCTCGCTACTGCTGCTGTGTGCTTCGCAGGGATGGTGTGTGTGCGTTTGCAATTGCTGCTGTCGCCGCCGCGGCTGCCGAGGCTGGAGCGTGTGGCTAGTTAAGAGGAGGAAGAAGCTAATGAAGGCAGTGTGTGTCGCCTAGCCTTTTCAACCCCCGCCGAGCACTCTTGGAAGAAAAA
>NTHP01000028.1:727455-744690 GCA_003416845.1 Oplegnathus fasciatus
AAAAAAAAAACGAAAAATCAAGTGGACACGACGCCACATTGAGAGGGGGAGCAAGGGGAAGAGAGTGAGAGAGTGAGAAGGGCTGTGAGAAGGGCTGTCAGACTGACCAACCGACCAACTGATTGACCACTAAAAAGTGAACAGAGGAATACAGAGAGGAGGGGGTCTGTTTTTTTTTCCGGCTTGTCAACCTCCCCTCCTAACCATCGCAAACAAAAGGCAAAGAACATTGGAAAAGACTGTGGAATTTTCATTCAACCTTCTCCAATCCCACCCCCATCTACCTCCCTTTTTTCGTCCTTTCTGCCTTGGCTTTTGGTGCACAAGAAATTGTGCATGTGTGTTTGTGTGGTCGCCTGTGCTATGGAGACCTGGGTAAGGTGTCTAGCAGGGGGATCAACTGTCGGATTCCAAGGACAAGCAAGAGAAGAGGAGCCGACAGCAAGAAGCGAGCAAGGGAGCATTGCTGCTTTGGGAGCCTGACTGGATTCCTATCTGCAATCTTTTTTTTTCTTTTTCTTTTTTTCTAATCAACAAGGAAAGGGAGAAAAAAACACTCACAAAGGGCCTTCGAACCTTTCTCTTTGGATGTGTGGATTTACAAAATAGCTCTGGTTAAGCTCTTTGGCATTGATATCTGTTTTGACAGAGCAAATATAAAAAGGCTTTCTTTGCTGCTCTTGGGATATACATACATCTGATGTGAATACCACAGCTCTTTCTGGTTGCAAACAGGAGGGAAGCTATATATCTCAGTTCAAGGACCTGTAATAATAACTTGAGGTAGGTGTCTAGTGTTTCAACCCCTCTTTGCATCAATTTGTAACACCCTACCCTCCCTTCTGTCTTGTAATACGGTTTTTGGTTGCTTTATTTACCATCATGTCCTTCTCATACACACGTTTCAGAAAAGCCAGCCCTCTCTACCCTCCCCTCTTTTTCTGCCCTTGAGCACAGTTCATGGAAATAAAAGGATTGCTTAATTGAGGATAGGTCAAGCTCTCTTGCCCCTTAGCAAGCATCCAAAGCCCACGTTCTCCCCTTGCCCTCTTCAGTTCCCTTAACCTCTTTACTCTAGTCCCCTTAACACTACTACCAGCAAACCAGCTACTTTCCCTGTCCCCAAAGCCCCCAAACACCCCCAACCTCCCCCCCAGATGATGCTGAATTATGAACGTGCCACATCATGAGTCTCCTGGGGCGGGTAGCTGTGCATCGTGCCAGGAAAGCCGCCCTGCTCTGTGTAGTCTTCCTGATGGCGCGAGCGTGGAGCAGCGCCTCCCTGGCCTTGGCGGGGGCGGCGGTGTCTCAGGGACCCCAGGGCTGTCCACCGCAGTGTTCCTGCAGTAATCAGCAGGGGAAGGTGGTGTGCACCCGACGTGGCCTCACCCGTGTGCCCCCCGGAATTCCTGCCAACACGCGACACCTCAATCTAATGGAAAACGCCATCGAGGCGGTGCAGGCTGACTCCTTCCGCCACCTGCACCACCTTGAGGTGCTCCAGCTTGGGCGAAATGCCATACGGCAGATTGAGGTGGGCGCGTTTAATGGACTTACTAGCCTCAACACACTGGAGCTGTTTGACAACCGGTTGACGGTGGTGCCCAGTGGGGCCTTTGAGTACCTGTCTAAACTAAGAGAACTGTGGCTGAGGAATAACCCCATTGAAAGTATCCCCTCCTACGCCTTCAACCGGGTGCCCTCCCTGATGCGGCTAGACCTGGGAGAGTTACGGAAACTGGAGTACATCTCAGAAGGAGCTTTTGAGGGCCTACAAAACCTCAAGTACCTCAACCTGGGCATGTGCAACGTAAAGGGTGATATGCCAAACTTGAGTCCCCTCAAGGGCCTGGAGGAGCTGGAGATATCTGAAAATCACTTCCCAGAGATAAAGCCAGGCTCATTCAAAGGCCTGCGCTCACTGAAAAAGCTATGGGTGATGAACTCACAAATCACAGTGATAGAGCGCAATGCTTTTGATGACCTATCTTCATTGGTGGAGCTTAATCTCGCCCATAACAATCTGAGCGCTGTGCCACATGATCTGTTCTCCCCGCTCAGGTACCTGGTGGAGCTACATCTCCACCATAACCCTTGGAACTGTGGTTGTGAGGCTGTATGGTTAGCACGCTGGCTAAGGGAGTACATCCCTACTAACTCAACTTGCTGTGGACGCTGTCACTCACCTGCCAGCATGAGAGGCCGACAGCTGGTTGAGGTGGACCGAGGTGAGGGCGCAGCAATCCAGTGTTCTGCACCATTCATTGCTGATGCACCAAGGGACTTGAACATCTCAGCAGGGCGAGTGGCTGAACTTCGATGCCGCACAGCCCCAATGTCTTCAGTGCGCTGGCTCCTACCCAACGGGACTATCCTGACACATGCCTCTGGTCACCCGAGAATATCAGTCCTCAATGATGGTACCCTTAACTTCTCAAATGTCCTGGCAGCAGACACAGGCACTTACACCTGCATGGTGTCCAATGCAGCTGGGAACTCCAATGCCTCGGCCTACCTCAATGTGAGTGCAGCTGAGCTTAATACATCCAACTTGAGTTACTTTACCACAGTAACTGTGGAGGTCTTAGGGCCAACCACTGAGATGCCCAAACCTAAAACCACCACGACCACAGCTGCTGCTGCAGGGGCTGGGGTAGCTGGAGGAGGAGGAGGAGTAGGCCTAGGGACAACAACTACAACTGCCTCTCCTTCAGTCTTTCAGCCAGTCTTCATCTCCACACCAACTGTGCTGCTGCAAAGCACTGACAGCCCACCAGGCGCAGCTAAGACATCTGTGGCACCAGGACTCCAAGGTGCCACTGGCAAGCCGGGCAAGTCTGGCCCTAGCTTGGATGAAGTGATGAAGACCACTAAGATCATAATAGGTTGCTTTGTGGCTGTGACACTGCTGGCTGCTGTCATGCTCATCGCCTTCTACAAATTGAGAAAGCGCCACCAGCAGAGGAGCACAGTGGCAGCTGCCCGTACTGTGGAGATTATCCAGGTGGATGAGGAGGACCTTCCACCACCAGCGTCTGCAGCTCAAGAGACAGCTCTCACATTGCCTGAAATCCGGGACCATAACAGCATACACAAACTGGACTTTATCAGCCACAAGACTGACTACAGCTTTCACAAACCGAAGGCCGAGTACAAACCCCAGCCTGATTTTACTCTTCACAAGCCGAAGGCCGAGTATACCACATATAAGCCAAATATGGACTTCAGTAGCCACAAATTCATCCCAGATTACAGCACTCACAAATCTACACCAGATTTTAGCCTTCATAGACCAAAGCCTGACTATAGCCCATTTAGACAGGACTACAGCACTCACAAACCTAAAGCAGAATACAGCCCATTCAAACCAGACTTTGGCACTCACCCAAAAACTAAAACAGACTACAGCCCCTTCAAACCAGATTACAGCACTCATCCAAGGCAGAAAACTGACTTCAGCCCATTTAAACGAGATTACAGCACCCAACCAAAATCTAAACATGACTACAGTCCATTAAAATCTGACTACAACACACAGCATAAACCTAAGGCTGAATACAGTCCATTCAAGCCCGACTTTGGCACTCACCCAAGACCTAAACCTGACTACAGCCCATTTAAGCCTGACTATAGCACTCAGCCTAAACCCAGAACAGACTACAGTGCCCAGAGATCTAAAACTGACAGTACCTACAAACCCAAGGACCCTTACACTCCCCATAAGACTGCAACTGATTACAGCGCCTTCAAGACCGACTTCAGCCCCCACAAAGCGGATTACAGCGCCTTCAAGTCTGACTTTAGTCCACACACTCAGAGACCTAAACTTGATTACAGTCCACACAAAGTGGACTACAGCCCCCATAAGGTGGACTACAGCACTCTAAAGCCCAAATACAACACCTATAAACCAACTGGCCATGGGGCTAAATGGACAGACAACAATGTTGGGAACTCTTTGCCTCGAACCTTGCCCAGCACCATCACAGCAATGGCTGAGCCCTTTGTCATAAAAACTCACACTAAGGAGAAGGTACAGGAGACTCAGATTTGAGAAGGCCCCCCAAAAGGCTCCCACTTTTTTCCCTAGGTCCCTAGCTCCCACCCACCCCTGCCCCACGCCCTCTTCGTCATTTCCTCATAAAATCATGCAATAGAATGCACAACGAAAAAAGGACAGGAACTACTTTTTTGTACAGAGTGCAAACTTAAAAAGACTGATGATTTCTTGTTGTACATGCTTATAAATAAATATATATATGGACAAATTGAAACTACCATGGGCTGGTGATAGAGAAACATATATTAAAAGAAATTGAAACTATTTTCTAACTTGTAACTTCTATTTAAAACAATGAGTTGTTTAAGATGCTGTCTTGACTTTGACAAATGAGGGTAGTCTTGTTTTAAAAAGGGGCATTCTGTGTGATTTTTACACCATGCTACAGAGAATGCAGTGATAAGAAAAAATATTTATACTGAGAAGACTTTCTTTAACAAAAACCGAAAAAAGGTCAGTGTCGATCTTTACAGGTTTATCTTGTAAAAGCACCAAGAATTTGTACTGTGCCAAATGTTATAAAATGCAATAAAAAGGATTTTTGGAAGAAAAAAGGAAGTATTAGAGAGATGTTTTTTTCCCCCTTTGCTTCTTCTACTGGCGTATACTGTAACGATCAGCCAAATGCTTTAGACACTGCAGTAAGACGCTGCAGCTATACTTTAACCCTACGTGTGCTGAATGACTCAGGCAGAATGAATCACGGTGCAGAAGTGGATAGTGCTTTTTTAAAAATCTCTCAACACCTCCTATTATTATATTCTTAATATGTAACAGAAGAGTTTGTTCAGTTTTTATTTTACACCACCAGTGAGTGTCATGGTGCTTCATCAAGGTGTGGCTGATCAAATGCGTGCATTTAATCTTAAGTTCTTAAGTTCTACAAATGCGATGTTAAAACATGGAGCAGTGGTGTGTACACAGACAAGTATAGCAGTGCTATCATAACATCTTATGTTAATTGAAATGCTCATTACACAATGCTTTCCAACAATGTAAGCTGATTGCGTTACCAAGCTCATTTTCCACATTACAAACTGGTATTATTAATCATGTATCTAATGAGTGAAAAGGGTGATAAATTAAGGTGAAATACTGTTTGGGTGTTTGGCTGTCTTGCACTTTGCCAAAAAATATAGATCCTCATTTCACTTTTCATTGCATTGCCAGCTGTTGTGCCTTCATCAATCAGTATGGGGGCTTTTTATGGTGACAAATGCATTCGGGTCTCACTGTTAACTGTGCATTTTTCATCTTTGACAATATCACCCCTCTCAATCATAATACAGCCTCACAGTTCTCTGCCTAACAAAGAAAGATAACCTACAACATACACAGTGGTTAGTATGTTTGAATTAGTAAAGTGAGCCAATTTGTTTTTGGAAACCACGGTATGTGGGATTGACTAGCAGTGCTGTTGCCATTCTTTCAACTGTAACTCTTCCTCTACTCTTACTTACTGACAAAACTGGGGAAAGTACATCTTAAGCATATTTAAAATGATAAAAGAGAAAGAAAGGTGGTGTGAACTACCCTGGGAGCACAGAATAACATGTTTGGAGTGGGCAACATGTGGGTGAGAGATTACATAGAGAGTACTACAAAAGAACTCCAGGGGAGTGATTGAAAGCAGCACGGACCATAATCATCACGGCCAACACAGACACTCCCTTCTCATTAACCTCTATGAAGCTGTACAATTCTGAAGTAAACTACCATTAATTAAAAAAACACCATGACTGGCCTCTGGAGATGCATGACGTTATCAGTTGCACAGTCACAGGCATGTACAGGCAGACAAAGCTTTGGCCTAGTAGTATAGTTGACAACACCAGTTTATATAACCAGTAAGAAGTGTGGCAAATGGAGACCTGGTTAGGGAGTATACCTGCGAGGGCCACAAGAACAATATTAGGGTTTGCCTCTCCAACGCTGTAGCGATTCGACATTTCAGACAGAGGACGTAAAAAAGGGAGAGTGTTTGAATAGAAAGGAGAGAGAGGGGTTGACATGGCGAACCACATAAAGAGTGTAGCAGTTAGCTGGGAGCTTGTGATGTGCTTAACCTGGAGTAGAGGCTGTCAGAAGAGGCGAGTGATATGTGCGTTTGTGAGGGTGACAGCCCAGCTCTGAGAAATTAAGAAGGGACAAAAAGAGGGAGAGAGTGAGACAGACAGAGAAAGAGATTGAGGTTAAAGAAGACAGCTGAGGAAGGAGAGTGAGTATATTGTGCAATGTTTTTTTCCCTTCTCTTTTTTTTTTTACATTTAGTTGTTTTAGATGATATCTTGTGCTTGGGAACACATCAAATGTAGTACAGTAAGACAGCATTTGCTGTAAATGTATAATTTAAATATGTCCTCTAACATTGCGCTACATTACGAGGCTTCGAAGGATATGATAATCCCAATCAAGAGAGACAACTTTTGGAGTAAAAACATGGATGGCAAAACTGTGCATTGCAGCAGGAAAATATATCACAGAGAAAAATAACTTAATCATAGGGGAAAAAAAGCATAACATTTTCTTCCCGTGCAATCTTAGGGACTAAGACATCTGGCATGTAAAGACAGTGAGGGCCAGAGAGCCATTAACAAAAAGTAAAACTTTCTATCAATCCCTAAACTGCAATACAATAAACAGCATTTTTATGCCCAGATATAGGTGTAGTTACATACCAAGTGGCCACGACTGCATCAGTGTCTTGCCATTATCTCAAAAAGAGAATTTTACTATCCTCTACCAACTGTCATTGAATTGGGGTAAAAATAACCTACTGCAGTGTACCCAGGGCTGTCACAACTGGTCACTTAGTCAAAAATCAGACATGATCAAATCCACTACAGCTCTCGCTATCCTCCCCTTCTTGCTATGCCTGTTGATGACTCAGCCTGCATTTTAAATATTGAGCATTTTCTGCAGGTGCAAGAATGAGCTTGATAGATCAGACATGCAAGTCTGTCTGTATTTGTCCATGTATGTGTGTCTCCTCTGCCAGCTATGTTTTCTGTTGTGTATTGGGCTGCATCAAATAAGGAGGATAGAAACAATAAGACCTCCACAGTGCAGGAGAGACAAGACATAGAAAGGGGAATTGAGTGAGCATAAGGATGCCACGGTGGCCAAATGGTTGAGGCGTGTACCCCATAACATCCACAGTTCGATTCCAGCTGCAGACCTTTGTTGCACATCTTACCCCCCTATCTCTCTCCCTTTGCTTCCAGTCTCTTTCTACTATCGGCTTTGCAATAAAGGCAAAGTCTACAAAAAAAAAGAAGAAAAAAAAAAGAGAACATGCCTATTGCATACCGTACTGACCATTTGTCACTACGCCGATGTATACCCCAGACAGTATGTCTTTGTCTCCCACTCCTGTTGTTTACTTGTAATTGTCTTGATAACACAGCTATGCAAAACCAGACAGCGGTCTTCCAATTGTCTCTAATGTGAAGCAGGTGAGAGGAATGTTCAAACAAGTGAAAACAAGTAGGTATCAGCATGTTGTATCTAAATGGACAGGTGGATGGATAAATGGGTGAGATGGATTGTAAGCAGTTGTATAAACAGATGTAAGCACTATATTAAGCATTAGGCTGTGTTATGGAATTCTATCCTAAGCTTGGCCATACTGGATTGAACTTCCTGGGCCTCATGGGTACAGGAGGATGGGGCTTACGCTACATGTATGTTGTGCTATGTGGTCACATATTAAGCTACACTGTGCTATAAAAGGCTCTGTCATACTAATCAGTCAACATGGCTATAGGGTCATCAGTCAGCCAATCAGCTAGCCAGCCACTGAAATGCCCGTCTCCATGGGAAACACTCCTTCCCTCCATCCCTTCCTCCTCCGCATCATGTGTTTTTTTTTTCTGTCTGTGTGCTTCATTAGCAATCATGAAGCCATTTGAAAGAGGAAGCAAGGCAAGATGCACCTACTTACACACAGCTCACAGAGCCTGGGGAGGGAGGGAAGGGAAACGATGGGAGATTAGAGTTAGAGGGGTATGATGATAAAGTGGTATAAAAACTGAGATGTAGGAAAGAAAATTTAAGTGGGCAGGGAAGCATGGCAGATTGTTAGAAAGAAGTTATTAGGGAGTGAGCAAAGGTGAGAAATTCAGCCAAAACAGAAAACAGTTACAGGTTACAAAAGGCAAAGACCAGACAACAATGGAAAAAAAAAAGATATGCACAGATAAATGTGGCAGGGCTGGATAAGGTGGCTGATGGTACATAGAGTTTCTGGGAAACTAAAAGAAAAAGACATGAGCAGGAGAAGTGAGACGTGAAGGGGACGAGGAAGGGAATCATGGAAGAATCGGGCCACAATGAAAAGACAAGTAGGGAGGGAGAAGGAAGAAACAAAAACAGGAAAAAAAAAAGAAAAAGAAACATAGAATATGTGAAAATTGATCAAAATAAAATGAAAATGAGAGAAAAAGCAGAAGAGCTGGAGCTACCAAAAGGGGAGAAAGCAAAGCAGTGAGAGTGAGAGGAAGAGAGAGCAAAGGCGCTTAGGAAAGGAGTAAGCAGAGCAAATGTGATGCAAGAGTGCCAGCTACAGATGGAATGGGGGATATATAGCATGGCCATCATGGCTCCTGCATGATTGGTGAATGGCCTGGACTGCACCACAAGGGGTGTGGTGGTGGGGGGAGTTAGAGTGCGATGTTACCAGTGCAGCAGATAAGAAGTGCTGATACCAGTAATGGACTGGACCACTGGGGGTACTTGAGGAAGGGAGAACGGTGAATATGAAGGCAGAAAGGGCTGGGAGGATCAAGAGGTCAGCGCAAATGGAACTGTAGGGACGATAACTGCCACAGTGCAACCGTGTGCATGCGTATGTGCTTTCAGTGTGATCAAGACGACACTGAATTTTTACAGGTCAAAGCCCTTAAACTAGCAGCAAAAACAAACGATACACTTTCTCTCCCATTCAATTTAAGAAAGGAGCTCATTTTCAACTTAAAGGGTTCGTAGGACATTTTGAAACCCAATTATTTTGATGCAATCTCTTAATTAGATTTTTTTTTTCCTCATTGTAAATTACTATGCACTGAGGCGCAGAAGATGGCTGTAATAAAATGTTATTCCATTAAAATGACCTAGACCAATAGGCATTATAATCTCAATTGCATCAGCCTTTTATATCAACTAAAGCCCCTCACTCAATCATGTCAGTAGAGCAAAGAAAATGTTCACTTTTGAAACATTTTCTACTTCTGTCACAGACGTTATACTTTCCATTGTTCTAACCAGTGTCTGCTAAAATGTATTGAAAGTGTTTATGCTGGAATTTCTAATGATTAATTGGCAAACAATCAATCTCTGTTAAACACTGGATTAAGATTATATTAACAGATTATAGAAATATGTTGGCGCGCAATATTTTGTGTTCCTGGGACCTTAGTCCACTTGTGCAGGTGTTTTATGGGGCTGAATTCCCATACACTTAGGATTACTACACCATCTTTGATCAAAGCCTGTGATGAGGGCTTGGCACAAGTGGTGCTCAATATACAGGAACAGCAAAGACAAAAAGGTGCTTCTTAGCCCATTAGCTTGATACATGCTTTTGTTTTGTTTTTTTAAGATGCCTGTTCTATTGATAGGAAGAATGTGGTTTATGTTTTTAAGAAAAGCCTGCAAATCAGTCGTGCATAATCACAGTGTTTGAACTTTGTTTCATTATTTGCTGAATATCAATGTGGAGTGCAGCAGCAGGAGCAGCAATTTTTTAATGGCAGCATTATTATATGATTCAAACACCTAATTTACCTGGGCCTTGCAGCGAAAATAGCACATGCCAATTGCTTTAATTGTGTTTTCATGTATTTGTACTTTCTAAGCTTTTGTTGATTAATTGATTCTTGATAATTAACATACTGCAGCCAACGATCGATTATGGAAACAGCCTGAAATCTGCATCCCTAGTTTATGCTAGGGATGTGTGCTATGCAGTGCATGTGGTAGGATTTCTGTGTGAGCACTAGCCAGTGTGCTAGTGGAGCAGACAGGAGGCTATTCTAAGCAGGCCTGGGAGCACGCTGCCTTGTGAGTCAACATGAGTCAGGGCCAGAGAGTTGTTTGGTCCTAATGTCAAATAGAGGGACTGGATGGGATGCAGAGTGGAGACAGCACATCATCTATGCAGAGAGCAAGGCCATGCTCATTATGACAAAAGAGAAATTAAGCCCGTTTAGCAGAACAGGAACTCTAACTCACCCTACCTTTAATATTTGGCTTTATCACGTTATATTTGCTGATAAATATATATTTGGAATATCAAGAAACGTAACGCAAGAAGTGAAAGGTGCGGAGGGTGTTGGTAGACTGGAGGAAATGGTGAAGGCAAGTTCATGTTTGCGAGTGCATCTGACTGACCGTGTGAAAACTGATGCAAATAGCCATATTCAGTGACCAGCTGGTGGTATGATTTGTTGTAACCGAGGTCAACAGAGGCAGAAGAAAAATTTTCATCACAGTATACTGTTGGCAATGAGCCCAGTGCCGTCGAGGCTGTAGTGTTGGATAGGTACATGCCAACAGATTTTATTGGATATATACTGTGGTCAAATGAACACAGATTTTGTTGATAAAACTGAGACTGAATGGCAGGTGGGTTGTGTGAGCTATTTTTGCCATGCAGAGGACCACTCAAGTGTGTTACTCCCTGTGAGAGTTTATTGCCCTTTTGGTGGGTGAAAAACATCCCTGTGTTTTCTTTGCAGCCAGCGACGACTTACTTTTATGATCCCATCCAGTAGTTGAGACTGAGGTGTGTATGCAGTAAATCATGTCCTCTGAGAGCAGGAAACGGGGGACTGAGACATATGTGGGGAGGGGGTGTGTTGAGGTTTTTGTGTGTGCGCGAACACAAATAATGACACAAACACACACACACGGAGCAACAAATGAAGCCATTGACCATTAATTTCATTGCTTTTGTCGAGATTTACAGCCTGGAGAGAAATCATGATCATAGCCACAGTATCACCAAGGATACTGTGCTGAGGATCAGCCCTCATTCACTCACTCACACAGAAATACATAAACACACTAACACAAGAGAATAAATATCCAAAGCCACACAGTTAAAATGCCCTCTTTTCAATTCAGAATTGTAATAACATGTTGGTTCAATAAGGCAACTGTGCTGACCACTGAAAAACCATGGCATGAGATGTCTGTGTATGTCCTTGTGAAAAAATCTATTTGTACTGCCTTCATTTAGGACACCCCCTGCTTCGGGTATGGGCTGTGTTTAAGCGCAGTGAGAGGCTGCTGCAGCTGAAGCCAGGTTTTGTTATGCACAATTATAAACACTAAAAAAAAAGGAATATCTTAATAGAGTCGGTATGGAAAAACAGTGAACCCATCCTTTGACAATTTTACCGTTTCAAAATTCTTTGCTACTCATCAAGCATTTCTTATCACCTAGCCACAGAAACAGCAATACATGTATACTGTAGTATATGCAGTATACTGAAGTGTGTTAAACATCCCTCCCTTCCTGTAATTTCCCGAGTTACTCAGACATTTCTATTCACATTCTCATGTTCAGACTCTCTTACCAAAAGGTGCACAGATTTTCCAACAATTTCTGTCGTTTCCATGGCACTCCTGCATGTTCCCATGCAGATGCAGAGTCCAAGAAAGACGAGAACAGGCTGATAAGAAAGTCTTCGCTTTTATGCTGCATGAACAGTGTAAGGAAAGAAGTGAGGAAAATGGAAGCTTTCTTACAAACCTGGAGACATTGCACGAAAAAAGCAGGGCGAGTTTGGGGGTTACAAGGAGTGTTCTGGGATTTCATCTTTTCTAGGATGAGAATGAGTGTATCTGGGTGTAGACATTTTGGTTATAGTGGAGGGGTAGAATGGGGGTGACAAAATGGCATCCCGCATTGCTCAAGACATTAAAGAAAGGAGGCAGTGAGAAAAACAGACAAGGGTAAGAGAATTAACTGAGGTGGCTAGCGAGGGCAACACATTATCTATGACACCCTGATTTAGGATGTCAGAGGATAGCAGTGCTAAATGGAAAAAAGGACACATACAGAGAGACGTGGGCAAGAAAAGGAGAGTGAAAAAGGGGAGACGAGGGGCAAGGATGAGGAACAAAGAGCAATAGAGATGGGAAAGAAAGAGGAGAACTGAAAAGGTGACTGCGATAGATAAGAAGCCCATATCTGACACATTAAGGAGAGCTCGATATTCGTTCTGTAGTAACTGTAGGATCATGAATTTACACTGATGACTTCAAGATGACAAGCAGTGTGCCAATGTCAAAGGCTTGCTGAGAAAACGTGCACTGCTGAGCACAGAATGGCACATGAAAGCAACGTCAAGATGAAAGCTCTGACGAGCTGCATAGAGCATCCGCGGGTTGAAACACAGTTTTCACGGGGTGGCAGAATTATTCAGCCGCTGCAGCAAACTGCCGTGTGTTTAAATTTGTGTGTGCACTCGGGTTAGTAATGATCTTTAAAGATCAAACAAATCAATAACCTACCTCTGTTTGCAGTGGACAAGTAAAACCTCACTGTCTGTAGTAGGGATGAAGGATCTGTCCTGACCCCCCACACCCCCACTTGAGTTTTTATTATTTTGGAGGCATTTGGAAATTTGTCAGGCTTTGTTTAATTATGTAATCCAAGTGGAATAAAATGCAGATGCAACTCTAGTATACACAAAAAAGAAAGAGAGGGAAAATAAGCTCAAAAGCTGTTTTTATGAGGCAGCGGGGTCCAGGCGCTGATCCCAGCCACAAGTTTTAATGGATCTCAAATAAATGGTGTCTCCAAAAGTGCTTGTTTAAAATACAGTCCTTACTTAATAGAAAAGGATGTGGGTTCGCTGGCAGATCTAAGGCAGCTGTGAAACAATAAGACCGTTTGTAAACATTTAGCTCATTCCTTTTTCCCTTTAATTCTGACTTCAAATAAATCGTGTTGGACTCAACATAAAGAGGAAAAGAAGAGCACAAGTGCTGTGAAGAGGTCTGTTGGCGTATTTGTGTGTAGTGCAAGGGACACATTTGTTTGAATTTGTATTACACAAGGAGAAAAAGAAATCGTGTTCATTTGCATTCATATAGCAGTTGTTGTTGTTGAGTTATTGTCCAGTGTCCAGTGGTTTTTGGTCATGTCTTTAGATGGGATTCGGCCCTGTAAAAACACATGAAATACAGATGGCTGCTGTCTATGTGGAAGAGCTTGTGTAGGAGTCACTGCAGGTGAACCTGTGCCAGTCTAACTATGCCACCTCCGCATACAAACTGATCAAAGCATATGCCATCCCAGAAAACAGACAGCAAAGAGCATTTAAATCCAGTTGCTGCTTATTTATGTCAGACACCGAGACAACACTTAAACTTTAGCTTTGTGAGATCCTCTACAGCTGCGCTGGGACAACCTAAAAAGTGAGTCATTGGAAGCAGAGGGAGAAATTATATATATGAAGATGTAGTTAATTAAATGGAAGTTTGAACTTTTAAACCTAGCAAATTTATACATAAAGGAAGGGCTTGAGGCCCTGCTGCAAGAAAATGTTGACTGTTAACACAAATACAATGAACCAATGTTCAGGGTCAGGACAGATCTTTCATCACTACATGTTAAAAGCCAGTACGTCTGCAGCTACATATCACATGTAGTGATGTGGGCATTGGGGAGGATTTATTTTAATTTTTTATTAGAAGTGCAGTAGTGTTCCTTGAACAATAATTGTTTTCATGGAAGCATTTCAGCACCAAGAACTTTTCCGCAAGAGGTGAATCAGAGGCGCTGTGTGGCCCCAAGCTGAGCGCGACCTCGTCGGCCTGGCTGATATAAGAGTACCTGCCCAACGGGGGAGCCAGTAATTAGACAGCCAGTTACACTGCTCCTCTCCCCTCACCACTCTCCTGTCCCTCACTCCAGCTAATTAAACATGACCAGACACATCAAAGACGTATATGTGCAAGCAGGCTTCTGTTTGTCCATCAATTACAGTTCTGTTGTTGTTGCAGTAATATTACTTCAAACCAAGTTGTGAGTCATAGCTGGGAAAGTACTAAGAGTGTAAACATGAGGGATTAGTGCCACAAGTCCGAAAAAAAATAAAAACAGTAGTGGTGGTGGTGTCATGCAACAGTGATATGAGAAGCAGAAGGCCTACAGAGTTACTACTCTAATGGCAGTTTAATACTATGAGAAAGAGAAGAGGAGGATGTGGCTCAGCTCATGGAATGAGTGTTGAGAGGGAATAGAGGAGTATAGGGAAACGATCAAAGTGAAGAAGAAAATACACAAAGGGGAGATAAAGAAAGGTGGCTCAAGTTTAATGATAGGTGGGTGAGAGGAGAGGAAAGGAGAGGAGAGGATAGGAGAGGAGGCTCACGGTAGAGGAGACTTGGCAAGCATTCACCCTCCCACTCTGTTGGCAGCAGAGCCACAAACTGTTTGCTCACAGCAGTACATGCATCTATTAGTATTGTTCCAGGAGATAATAACTCTGTGTGTGATTGTGTGAGTGTGTGTGAGAGTGAGAGAGAGAGAGAGAGAGAGAGAGAGTGTGTGTGTGTGTGCGTGGATGTACATGTGTGTTTGAGTATCAATTCTCAGCCAAAAATGGCAAACGAGTTGCTATGAGGTGGCAGACGAACAATATGGAGCAAGCAATATAAAATGTATGAGGAGGCAAGTATTTGTCTGTCTGTGGGTGTGTCAGACTTTAGTGCTAAATGTCAGCACTATAGAAACACCAGAGGCCATGGCGCCAACAACAACACAGCTCTTGACAACTACAGCTTCCGTGAGTATTAGCAACAAAGGGCAGGCTATCAAAACCTTACCTGTAGTTGTTGAATAGACAGAAACTCCTATCACGTTTTGGCTGTTTAGAAAGGGTGATAAAACAAACCCACTATGGGAAAAGGTTTAACAAGTGACAGCTAGCAGAACAGAAGCTAACCTTGAAGGGGTGGGGTGGGCTCTATGGTTCATTAATTCAACCTCCAACTCAAGACCTCTGCCCAAGTGTACATTTTCATCAAGTAACCACATCTTTCCCCCACTAGCGATTACATTAAAGCTATTTCTTTATGAACATATGGGCAGACAAGCAGACCGACACACCGGCACATCAAAGATAATGAAATTTACCTCGGAAGTATCGATCACCTTCCAGAAAAACCTAACTGAGCACACTTGCACAGCAGCAAACACTCTCACTTTAAGAGAGATTCAGCTGGCAACGAAAGCATTTTAAGAAACTGCAGTGCCCCGGCCAGCCTTTCTTGGAACTTCCCCTGCATACACCCCTGCACATTCAGAGAGAGATCCAGCCAGCAAAGGGGTTTAAAGAAACTACATTTCTATAGCTGGCCTCAATTGAAGCTATGCTCACACACATATACACACAGCTCTCTGCCTGTCGCCCACTTCTGCCATTAGCTTTATCTGTCTGAATTCAAAGCTGAGAGCCCAATCCCAGTTGGTTTTTTGAAAAGATTTTGCCAGGCTTGTTCTTCCCTTTATGCCCCCGACTCTCCTCTGAGAAAACACAGAGAAAGAGGGAGAGAGATTGGGGGGAGAGAGAAGAGATGCCGATCGCTGACACAGCCGCTGAGATAGCCTCTCTCTTGTTGGTAAGGGATATAAAGAAATGGAATGAGAGACGAGGTAGATGGAAGGAGATGCTGAGATGGGGATAAGGGTGCAGGCGTGAGGACGTTTTGCTGGGGTAAGCTGGCAAAGGATTACTGCTTCAAATCTCTCCTCTTTTTGGCCTTTACTTGCTGCTTATTTATTCAAATCTTTGAGCCTACGTTATTGCACATGCCAGGTACACACACGCATGCACACCGATAAAGGAGCATCTTGTGAAAGCAGAGGTAAAAGGTGAGAGGAGGAAGAAAAGGACAAGACAAGAGGAGATGGGAGGCCTAGGTAGGTGTGCCCTCTACGCAGCAGGGGCCAGACATTGACAACTCAATAAGCAAGCAAGTGACGGAGGACTGACATGATACGTGTAGACACACACATAGAAGATGCGGGGAAGTGGGCAGGTGAAGATGCTCTGTGTGAACAGCAGGGTGTGTGTGCTGGTCTGCATGAACCTTATGTAAATTCTGCCATCATAGAAAAAGGGTAGAGACGAGGAGTCGGGGAGAAAAGGCACAGAGAGCAACTGGCTCTTTTTATCATGACAGCTAACTTCAGGGTGTGCATGTGCAAGCCCGATTGTGTGTGTTTGTGTGTGTCTTTGTGGTATGTGTTTTAACCCTTCAGCCAAGACAACGTTGATGTGTAGCAACTGCTGTGTTGTCAAGGGAACCATTAGCACGACTGAAAGGCTGGTATCTGCTCTGCGCTTGCCTGTGCGCACACACATGCACGCACACATCGACTCTCTTGCACGTATGTTAGTGATGACAGAAAAGAATTCCTCTGCATAGGCCCTACATATAGATCCCAGGGCGTAACAAGCTACAGGTAGAAGCATAATTGACGCCAACTGCAAAGCAATGTAAACAACATCGATACACCGCTTTACTACATCTAATCTATCTATGTATTTGATGTATGCACGGTAGAGACACAAAGAGA
The DNA here is from genome assembly GCA_003416845.1 of Oplegnathus fasciatus. Lineage (NCBI taxonomy): Eukaryota > Metazoa > Chordata > Actinopteri > Centrarchiformes > Oplegnathidae > Oplegnathus > Oplegnathus fasciatus. The sequence goes on from NTHP01000028.1 coordinate 744,114, forward strand.
GATGAAGAGTGTGTGACAAAGAGTATATTTGTCTGTCAAAACTGTCAATATGTTATGCTGTTGTGTCACAGTCATCAACAGAATAGGATCAATCTAAGCATCAATAAAGCATAAAGGCCTGGAGCCATTTCCTCAAGCGGGTTCGTCAGAGATTCAACTAACATATGGTGAAGGGCGTAGACTATATACTGTTTCATGTACTGTGCACAATCCAGGTCAAACCACAACAGTGAGAATTCAGTGAGGAGACATTAAAATTCTAGTATTCTAGCATTACATGTCAATAAACCGCATTCATTTTAAACATGTTTTTATACAGAAATAGCTTGAAAATGTTATTAAGGACTATTTATTTGCCGCTGATGAATTGGAACAGACTGTTAATTTTGCCTCTGATGCCAATCGCACGCCATTTTTGTTACAGTGTCAAACAGTGTTCATGTTTAGATAACAAACACCTAGCGGCCAGCAGCTCAGAAGGCGACGCAGCAGGGGGATTTGGGTATGTGTGTCTTGGAGTGTGTGCATGCAACAGTGTGTAAGAGTATTTTCCTTGTGGGCCAGACAAAAAAAAAGG
>NTHP01000028.1:773076-785852 GCA_003416845.1 Oplegnathus fasciatus
AAAAAAAAAAAAAACACTTTTATGTTGTTCTTGGTTACATTTGTGTTTTAATGGCTACGCATGGCCAGGCCTGGGTAATTGAAGAATAGGGGACAAACAAAGCAATGAAAAACAGGAAGAACTCAAGTTAGCGACAGAGGACAAAATGAGATGAAATGAAAAAGGAAAATGAGAAAGCCAACACACAAAAAAAGAGAAGATTTGAGGAGGAGATTGAAACACACAAGCAAAATATAATGCTAGATGCCATAAGCTGTGAAACCAGAACACCAGTAGTTCCCCATTAAGCGAAGTGATGACAGATTATAAACTTTGACCAAGCGATGTTAGATTAGAGGAGTTCCAGGCCCATTCTCCACGGGCCATCTAACCGATCTCCTGATAAGGCAAAGCTATCTATAAGAACCCCCCAGAGGAGAGTGAGACGGAGGGGGGGAGGCAGTGGATGGATTAGAAAGTGGGGGAGTGATAAGGACAAGGACAGCAGGAGAAGTGGGAGACAAAATGTTTTTGTTCTGCTAAGGTGACAAGCAGCATGGGGAGATTTGGTTTACTCTGCCAAAGGAATTGTGTTTGTAACATGTTTGTAGGTGTAATGGGAGCTTTTGTGTGTTTGAAGAATAAAACAATTCATCTTATATGTGTGTCATCTGTTGGTGTTTTTGCATGTACACAAGAGTATATACAGACATTCTCATATGCACGTGTTTCTGGGGTTATATACCCTAAATGAGACCAAAAAAAAAATTGTGTATTGTATGTGTATCAAGGTGTATGCAAAAGTTAAACTAATATTAAACAGATATTTTTACTAAAGCAAGACAAAACACCTGCTTGGTGAAATGAGTTTCTTTTGAGACCTTCACAGACACCTTATATGCTGAAATATGATATGGTAAGGATACCTGTGCCGTGCCGTATCGTGAGCAACAGTAATCATAGACCAACATGGGCTCAGCATGAGTGGTTTTCCAGACAGGAACACAGTGAAAGGCTGCTTACCCTGATAGAGTGTGGGAGGTTTTAGGTTTGCTCAAACTGAAATAAGCACCTGTCACCTGCACCTTTTCATCCAACCCAGCTCCCACAGGCAGTTTAATGTTTTTGGGTTTTTTTGAAACCGATCTGCCGACAAATAAACATAGAAAGAGTTCTATACTAAAACGGTGAGCAGCCTCACACAATGGATATTAGCTAGTCATGGGTTTGAGGATCTCTGGACATCTTTAAGCCTTAAAAAGGCAAAGAAGACAAGACAAGAAAAAGGGAGGAATGACAGTTAAGAAAATGAGCGCAAGAGGGAGAGTAAGGTAAAAAGGTACTGTAGTGTGTGTGTGTGTGTGTGTGTGTGTGTGTGTGTGTGTGAGGTGCTTAAGTTGCTGCTGTGTTTTTAGCAGGCTGTAATCGCAGCTGGCTATCAATTAATGAAGTGAGCTTTGCTGGAAGGAAAAAACCTCAGGCTGGGACAGCACAACGTAGAGAAGAAAAGAGGGTAGGGAAGTGAAGGCGGAAGAAGAGGGAGCCCCATCTGGATTTTTAACCATGGGACCTTGTGACGCTAAGTCTACACGCTTTGCATCGGCTTGAACGCACACACCTCAAGCCCCCCCCCCCAAAAAATCAAGTCTCAGTCTCACAAATACACACCACATCAAATACCACATTGCACACACGGCATTCTCAGTGCACGCACTCGCTCGCGTGCACACAAATAAGAGGGGGAAAACTCTGGCGCTAACAGTACTACACAAGCAGCTGCATAACAGGAGCCACTTTGAGCACGCAGGATTATCCGAATGTGCTCAACCCTGATAAGTGGCTTAATGCAACATTTCCACTGGACTTTTTTTCTGCTGAGGCTGAGACCCAGGCGCACAAGAAGCACTACTTATAAAGTTAGCCAAATCGAGCTTTTTGGGATTATGTCACCATGCAAGCGCTGCCATTTCAATGGGGGTGGGAATATATATGAGAGAGAGAGGGAGACAGACAGACAGACGTAGAGTGACACAGAGAAAGGAGAAAAAGGAAAATGCCTCAGTGCACATTTAGCTAACCTTAAAGGGATAGTTGAGAGGAGGGTTTTTGACATAAGGTAGAATGAGTTAATCAATGATAGCAACACATGTCCTCTAAATGCCTTACGTCAAAACAAAAACATACTGTAACTTCCCTTTAATTACCCCAAGTGATAAGCTCTTATGTCTCATGTAACAACAAAATAATTCATTCAAAAGAGCTCTGTTAACATGAAATTGATCAAGAATTTCATCACCACCTGTAGCTGTGAAGTCCTCTTTCAGAGACCAGACCAGGTATTGCACCAATTCCTTTCTGCTTCTGAGAGCTATCAAATATAGACTCTGCTTGGCCAAAAAAAAAAAGAAAAAAAGGCAGTCTTTTGAATATGGATATTAGATATGCTTTATAAAAGATCAAAAGCACCATGCTCTCCTTATAGAGATGAGGAATAGGGGGTTTAATAGAAAAAAAAGCATTTAATGTAGCTTTATTCTCCTAAAGCGGAGCGGTGGCATTAGGGCTTTGAGCTTTTGCTCAGCACACTGAGACTCATAGTTAATGCTTAGTCACGTCCTAGAAGGTTTAGTCAGGGGAAAATCTGCTTGTTTCCCAATTCATGCAGCGTATTGCACTCTTAGGCAGTCTCTGAGTTTTGAAAGGGAATGTTGTCAAGGGGAATACCTGTAGGTCAATCTGATAACTCAACCTTGTGACTGGACAGGGCGATTAGCTTTGGTCGAAGATACATACATTTTGTGATCTGACAATAGATCTGCAGTCACACCTCTGTAGATAATTCAAGTTCTCTTCCCCTTCTTCTTTTCAGGGAAGACCCAGACCAGACCAGAGTATTCCCTTTTAAATCCACCGGGTCAAAGCCCAATTACCCCACTGTTGAGGTAAAATCTTTGTCTCGGTTTAAGAGGAAAAAGAAAAGGAAAGATAAAAGTGGAGCTCTCTGGAGCAGAATTTCCGGGAAAGCAGTGGTCTCAGAGTCTTCTACTAATGCTTACTGCTCCAAATCTGTCTCTATAGAGCTTAGTGTTCGGAGACAGGATGACAGTAAGTGGGTCGACTAAACTCCTCTCCTTGTTGGAGTGCAACATGCATCTGTACACTTGTGCACCTACCTGCATCCAACTTGACAACTCAAGTAGGCCAAGGTAGCACAGATTAACATTAAAGCCTAGAGGGTTAAGTATTGTGCTCGCAAATAAACATTCACCCACAGAGAGCCTGTGATCATTTCATCCAAACTTATTCTTTCTTGTTGCCAAGGCAGCTGAACGGTGATGTTTATAACTTCAAAAACCTGCAGGTTTTTTAAGGCCTCTAATTATTGTAAAAAAATATGATGCATAGTGACAGAAGGTTTAATTCAGAGCCTCAGACCCTTGTGTCTTAGCAACAATGAAGGAATGGGAGGGAAGCAACGTTCCAGAGCTCTTCCGTTATTGATTTTACAGACTGAGGAAGGAGGAAGCTGTATTGCCGGCAAATGGGCAAGAGCCCAGACCAAACTTACTTCTAATCAAATGTGGAATACAGTGGCATATAATCTATCTATCTATCTATCTATCTATCTATCTATCTATCTATCTATCATGAAATATAGCTTAATGATGGGGAAGATACATAACAGATCTTAATAGAAATGCCAAGTAGAGATAGAAAAAGAAAGTCATTGGATAACACTGGAGCGAGAGAGAGTAGATGGTAATTTTGCCCTGGGTATGGACTGTGCTTTGGGGGTTTGTTTGCGTTTCACATATTACAACACTGATTAGGTGGTTCCTATTTGCATTCACACTACTCCGCATGCAGACAAACAGATCCCTGATGACCATCACACCTCAGTGATCAAATCTCTCAACACGTCATGGAGTGCACTCACGCTGGTATCTAGAGCTGTCCACATGTGACTGGATCATCCAGGATGCATTTTAATGCAGATTGTAAAAAACAAAAAGGGCCACTGATGCACTCTGGTGAAAACACGTACACTCTTTTCACACTTAAGACAATAACTCCTTTTGACACATACACAATCGTGCATACTTTCCTCTCCGATAAACACTACAAACAACAATTCACCTGAGTCTTTTGGGGTGACTTTTGAAACACCCTAAAGTCTAAGCAAGCAATACTGTTTAAATGTTGTGTGTTATAACACATAAATCATTTTAAGGTGTGGAGTAGGCATGTTGCATGTCATGGTGCAAGCATGATTATTATGTACCGAGTTATTTTATTCCATTATTATTGTTCCCCCTTCTTTGGGGGGCATGCAATGGGTGCTAGCATGAGTAAACAACAAAAGGCCACAGAAGGCGGGCGTGGGTTTGCATGTGTGTACACACACACACACACACACACACACACACACACACACACACACGCACACACACACACGAAGGTTTGTTGGTGGGAAGGAGGCGCCCTGTTTCTGAGGTTTTCATTTATAGCGAAAGCTCTGACACACAGAGATCCCAGAATGCTTTGTGGTTTTGGGAGCCGGCACTGCGTTTATGCTCTCTAATTTAGAGTCCTGTAATAGCACAAACACACACAAGCACACACACACACACACACACACACACACACACACACACACACGCACACACACACACACACACACCCTTTAATGTGAACATGCAACTCTATAACACAAGCCCTGAATGGCACTTTACGCTCATTATTTGGCTTGATATGAGGCCTGGTGTTACAAACCTGAGCTACACACACACACACTTTAACATCATGCTAATGGCATATTTTGTACAGTATTTTTACACCCTGACAAGACTATAGTCGCCCTATTCCCATCACACACACACACACTCATTATCCCTAAACACAAACACCACAAATAAACAGCAGAATCATTATTCTCGCTTCACTCGTCAAAAGCCAGCTTACGGCTGAATTTTCTGTCATTAAAAAAACATTAATGAGGATGATTAAAATGACTGTGATGAGAGGCTGGGACAGGGATATGAATCTCACTCCTGTACTGAATGCCAAAAGGAACTCTCTTGGCTTTTGGCTTTGAGTGGGTGCATGTTTTTGTGTTTATCAGGCTGTACTGCAAATGTTTTATTTAACTCTGTACACTTACGAAAGTGTGTGTGACGGGAATGTTTGTTCCATCTATTGTCTGGGTGCTGCGGTTTGGACCCCTGAAATCTGTGCATTTGTTTGGTACATTATCAACCCCACAGACACACGGGCTTAGATTTTAAAAAGCACACTGACAATTGATTTGTGGAGGTCTAAGCTCCAAAATCTAATACTTGGAAGTCAGCTGCAAAACAGCATTGAATTTATGAGATAATTTCTGACTAGGGAAGTCATTTTGTCAGTATGATTGTGCATAAATGCACCATTTTGACAGAGTTTTCCATCAATCTGCACTTTCAACTGCATTTCCATGTAGATTTTTGCAAGAAAGATTCCAATCTATTCCAGCGTGGTTCCCATTATAATGTGGCCTCTCTGCATCTGACAAGTGTTAAGAGTTAGCTATTTGGAAAAACATAAACCATCATTCAACTCGGGCAGTGGACAACAGCCCTGGGCGTGCCTGTGAGCAACAGCCGCCTTCTCTCCCTGTGCCATTACTGCAACTGGAGGCAGCAAAATTGCCACTGTACGGACAACAACAACAATGTAGGTGTCATTTTACTGATTTACTGGGACCCTGGTGTAAAAACAACCTACTGTGTGTGCTGACAACTTTATTTTGATATGCAAGGCAAAGTTTGCTACGTTTAAAACTGGACCGAACTCACTTGTAATAGTTGTGCTTAAACTATTTCAAACACTGAACCTAATTTAAGTCAGTTTAAGTGGTTTCTCTTTAGACTCATTCATCCGACCTCAATTCAGAATTCATCTATTCAAATTTAACACAAAAAAGGCAGATGTTCAAGCCTTGGCGTGTGTCTCGAGTGCTCCCCAGCTCAGTTCTGGGTTCTGCTAGGTCAGATGTGTGCAAATCATAGCAGCCCCCAAGGTGTACAGACCCCGTAGATCAATAGACACAAGAGGGGGAAATCAACACTGCTTGTTTAAAGGGCGTGCGTCCGGGCCAATACCAAGCCCCAGGGCATCTACCGAGAGTATTTGGTATTCAAACTGAAAGAGGGAGTGAAAAAGATATCCAGCTTAGCGCTTCAGAAATGTGTGTTTGGCTACCGGTGAGGGGGGAAAAGGGTGTTGGAGCGTACGTACAGCCACTGGGGGAATCCCTGTTTAGAGCTATTGTTTAATTAATTAAAAGCTGATTAGAGGCAATCGAGTTGATTCACATACTGGCATACACACACAGAGAGAAAGAGCGATTGGGATGTTTTAAAGTCTGTCACTGGTTCTTACCTTTTTACCAATGAGCTTCTTCCTCAGGAACTCACGGGCCTCGAACATGTAGGGGATGTCGTAGAGCGGACGGAAACGTTTGTCTTTGTCCTTGTTCTTCTCCTGAACAGATAAGGAGGGAGGATGGAGGAGAAATCAGGGAGAAGGGTCAGGAGGAGTATGTTGAGAAGGAGAAGACAAAATGGAAAGAAAAAGAAGGACAGGGAAGGAGAACGTTATTCACATTGCACTTTCAAAGCTGCGTGGCTTAACATATCCGCTGCAGATGCAGACCTCTGAGAAACATGCACACACACAAAACAACCCCTCCACCTCACGCATACAGACATAAACACAGACACACAGATTTGCACACAGTCCTTTGTTCCTTGTTTGTTCCTTGTTCCCCCCTCAACTTCAGTCCTGCAACAGGGAGGATCTGGACTCTGAACTGCCTGTGAAATAACAGCAGCACTTCACGCATACACACTTTCCTCAAAAACAAGCATCTCTCTTGCTGTCAATACTGACACATTGCACCAAAAACAAAAAAAAACACAATCAAAGCACACAGTTACCAAGGACACAGATGCAAACAGCCAAGCCAACGACACTTTGAGTTAAACAGATGCATAAAGGCGATCTGACACTACGTGCATACACAGATGTTGCCACACGCCACACTCACACAGTTGCACATAAAAACTTCCCTCAATACGCTCACCCACTCTCTGACAGGAGCAGGCCACAAATAGAACCTATTTGCATTTTCAAAGGAGGCTGAGGTTTTGTGTTCCCAGTGTGAAGACACAAACACACACACACATATATATATAGTATACACACACGGTGACAGGTGCCGTTTTTGTAGGGGCGGGATGAAAAAAAATAATACAGCAAATGACAATGACGCAGTGGGAAAATAAACGACAGGCGCTAACAGGAGGAATAAGGCTATGAATGACAATACCAGTGTGCTCGCCACCCCTGGCCCTCCCACACTCTTCTATGAGCGCCATCATTATCTGTCATACAAACAGAAGTAACACTCTTCCAAATGAACACACAGGGATGGATTAATTCCTCATTTCCTCTCCTCTTCAATGGTTTTTTATTCATTTTTAATGCCTCTCCAGTTGTTCAGAGCTGCCAGGTGTGGCACACAGCTGGGCAGATGGATGTGGAGAGGACACATGTGGAGCAAAGGGTGTGTGAGCATGTGTTTGTATGTTCCAGCAGGTGCTTATTGCTCCATTTGGGTCTTTAAGATGAATCTTGTGGGAGAAAACTCCACTGGTGTCCTACACCAAGCAATATTTCAGCGACAATAATTTTTCCTTCCAAAATACTGTTAATATTTGGAGTAAGTCTCAAAACAGAAGGCCTGTTGGATTGGCCCTCGTAAAGGAGCTCTAGAAACTGCCAAATCTACCAGCCAACAGAGTTCTTTTAACCTTGGCAGGAATGTAATAACCTTTGAGTTTAATAGCTGTCCATCTTTCTTTTCTTACTCCCTCGCTCACATCCCTGTCCACTTTCACTAGCGGAGTCAGCACAGCATGGAACCTCGGAGGTGAGTTAATCTCACACATGGCCAGTGGAAATCCCTGCCGCTCAGCCAAGAGCCGATGTCCTCCATTTTGTGTCAGTCAGGGCTTATTGTCAGGGTCTTTCATCCCTACCAAGTCAGTTGCGGTGGGATGATGGGGCCTTTTAGGAGCACTGCCAGCAAGGAAATCTTCCATTTCGTACCATTTTGTGGTACCACTGCTGGTGGATGAGGATAACTTTTAACAAGCTGACATTGCTTAGTTGAAATCCTTCTTTTTGACCATATTTTCTTAATGTGATACATTAAGACAATTCCCAAATACAGAATGATGGTGTGTTTGCATTCTGAGGGGCTTTTACACACATTCGTGGTAGCATCCCATTTTGGAGACCATTATGATTCCGATACAAGTCAAAACCACAGGATAACTTCAACGGGGAAAAGTAAAGAATGAACCTAAGAGCTGAGGGAAAGACAAAAAAAAAAGAAAAATACTAATAAGCTGTTTCACAGTGGAAAAGGAGCGATGTTACTGAGGGCGAAGAGTGTAAATGTCAGCACACTATGCCAATTAGACACAAGGAGTAGAGAAGCAGACAAGGAGGACAAAAGGTACTACTCCTCATCTTTTAGAAAGTCTATGGGGAATGAAGCAAGACTGAGTGGAAAACGGCAAGGTGAAAGAGTCAGACAACAAGAAAATGTTACAACTAAAAGCATAGGCCAATTCATTGCAACAACAATATTTCGCAATGGGCCCGGTTAGCTTTGTGTTCAAACTACAAAGGGGTCCACATCAGTTGCAGTGGACTAAATGGAAATGGACTTGCACTTATATAGCACTTTTTCTAGTCTTCTGACCACTCAAAGCACTTTACAATACATACCCTTTCCCCATTCACACACACACACTCACCGATGGCACAGCCTTTGGGGGCAATTTGGGGTTCAGTATCTTGCCCAAGGACACTTCGACATGCGGACGGGAGGATCCGGGTATCGAACTGCCTACCTGCTCTACCTCCTTAGCCACAGCTGCCCCAGTGCTATTCAAAGGGACATTAAGCATTCCCTGACAGTCTGAATTGAAATGCGCCCCAATGCCAATCAAACAAACACAAGGCTGTTCCACCATGAGGAGTATGTGAAAACTTGGACCGTGTCAATTCTAATTATTTGACTATGGAGCCGATTTCAACTTCCGTCCCCAGACACAGATAAACTGACAACATTAGCATCATTAAATTACTCAGACGAGCCAAACTCTGAACACCATCCTTAAACTGTTCTTATGTAGTTGCAGGAAGGTTACAGAAAGAGGAGAGAGTCACTGTTATGTCTCAACCGTGACCCAATAACAACAGTTTGCTCTCACTATCCTCGGGGGGAGTTCTGTTCTATTTGGGGTAAATTCCCTTCGTTCCAAATTACCGGCTAAAGCTCAGGAATCATCTTTGACTATTGCAGAGGCATGACGCTAGCTGGATTGTACAGTGTCGCAGGGCTGCAGGCACTGGGCTGCAAATGTGTGGATGCTACTGCTGGAAGCATTTGCTGCTTCTGGAACTTCAAGGGTGAAATCCTGACTCAGGAGCACGTCATGCTTTCTGATGCGTGGCTGTGATGTTGGGGGAGCGTACAGTATTAGGCCTCAGTTTTACAATTAACTGATTGAGAACAGTGTGTTATTTTGTGTGTAACCTATATTTTGAGAGAAACACACTGCTATGCGCATGTGTCCCAGACAAAGCGGACATTATTTTTTTATCAACCAGTGCACTGGTAGCCTTAGATAAACTGTCAACATTTACTATTGTATGCCTAACAACATTACTCAATCGTGCATAAACATTAAATGGCTGCAGAGGGTTGGGGTGGAGAGAGGGAGACAATGCAAGAGAGAAAGCGAAAGAAACACAGAGTGAGAAGGCATACACTTCCTGGAGCAAGTGCATGAAGGATATAGCTGGTTAAGGTACTACAATACAAAATCTAATATATCTAATCTAATAATCTTATATTCACCGCATTATTGCCCATATACCAGAATACAGATAAGTCATTACTAACTGATCCGACAATAGACTCAGGAGAGAACCTGGAATTCAGAATGAAATTACCTGTAGCACCAGAGCAACAAACAGCCACTCAATTCATGATTAGCGGCTACCAGATCGGTGCAGGTGAATTTACTGGGACAGCTGTGACAGGTCGCAGCCTGTGTTCTGACTGTGCACTCGTTAAGGAGGACGTCATTACAAAATGTGAGCTAAAGCATGTGAGCCGTTTTTACTTTTTGGACCAGACAGACGGTCAGACTGGCCCTGCAGACAGACACAGTGATGCAGTGTTAGACTAACTGCAGTGCCGCCTTCTGAAAACTCTCCTATATTGCTGAAAATATTCAACTAATGAAAGCACAGAGCAAATATGCACAGTTTATACTGGATAATACTGAACATATTGCATCCATCTTGAACACAAAGCCCCCATTTATAAATGGCCTGTATCAAAACAAATTCTGTTTAAAATGATTTCAGGTGGTGTGTACTTTGCTGCTTTTGAGAGATGTATGTGACAATATTGTCAAGAGCACAGTCACATTATCTTGTAATGCAGCCCTCTGTATAACTTCCTCTCCCTGCACTAACACAAACACAAGCAAGCCAAGTCCTTGCTTTTTCAACAGTGTCGGCCAAATAGTGCAATGGGGCCAAAACTAGTAGTGAGGATGGTTTCTGGCTACCAATCCGCCTCGCCCAGCCAATAGTGCACAAGTGAATCACGAGGTGGGCGACCCTCCTCCCTTGTCATCGTCCTCCCAAACTTGAGGTCAAAGCAAGTCATACCAGGCTAGGGGCATGCTGAGGGCACACACATGGCCAGACATAAGATTTGGAGGATGGGAGGGAGGAGACAAAAACAAAGAAAAGAGAAGCAAGCCACAGTTGCAAACAGGGAGTATGGAGCAGATGGGTCCATCTGCTTAAAGGAGTAACAAACTTCAAGAATTACATTCCTACACTGGCATTTTCATAATGAAAGTGGCCTGATTCTGTTCTGAAAAGCCACTGAAAATCAACACAAATATTAACTTACTGTATTACACAAACTTGAGAACCAAAATTCCATTAATACCCAAGCCTCCTTCCAATTTATGTCTTTCACATTGCTGTTTTGTTACTTGTTTGTTAGCTGTCATCTCCTTACCCGTCTGTTTGTTTTTTGGTCCCACATGTTATTGTTTTTTTTTTTGCTAAGTATGGTGTCATTTTTTTTGTTTGACAGCATTTGTGTGATGTCAACTTCTTTATCGTTTTTTCCCCATTGTATTTGAGCATCCTGCCCTACACTACAGCTGACAATTAGCTCACTAGCTGTAACAGCATTACAACATATTTTCTATTTCCATGTTCTACCACCTTTTTTTTAGACCTTGATGTCTTGACTGCAATTGTAGATGTGAAATAGAATTCATTATTATGTGCAGGCACTAGCAACAAAACCATACTACTGTATAGCAGTGCAACAACAAAAAAATATGTAGTAATTTGTTTTGTGACAAGCCTTCCAGACTTACCTACACTTTCTGATGTACTTCATATAGTCATGAAGACATGGGAATTGTCAATTCTGCACACATACTTTGGCAGACTTTTCAGACCTATGCTGAAACTGCCGTATTTACAGAAATGCTAATCAATGTGCAGCGTTCCGGTATAAAAATAAACCTAATAATGTGAAAGTAAAAATAAGAAGGAGACAAAAGAAAAGAGAGAGGGGGAGAGATAGACAGATGGTTTACGGGAGGCAGCGGCAGACAGGACGGAGAAAGATCTATTGTAAGACTAAATCATCTACAAAGTCAACACACACAGAGGTGGACTGCAGAGAGGTTAGACGAGTAGGCAGGGCTGTATGGAGTAGCGTGGGGATGAGCCATAGTCATTGTGTTGCCTTATATAAGGACAGTGAGTTGACCTCTCTATGTGCTCCATCAGCACCATCCTTAACCCTACTTAAACCACACAAGCACACAGATACATTACAATGCATGAAGAGAAACACACACACACAAACACTTGAGACTCAATGCAAGTGCATCGTCAAAGCAAATACACACAAACACATCCAAACACACTGAGTGTGAGTGAGTGAGTGGGTGTAACAGTGAGTCACTGAATAGCATAGACATCTCTCCCCACTCGTGTTTACGCTGGGCTTGTCCTGCTGCACACGAGAGAGAAAATGGAGAAAGAGAGCAAAAAAAGGGGNNNNGAGAGAGAGAGAGAGAGAGAGAGAGAGAAGAAGAAGAAAAAAGCTGACTCCAACTCCCAAGCTCAAAATAACTCGCATCTGAAGATATGCCACAGCATTAACACTAGGGAGGAGTGGAACCAAAACGAGAGAAAAAGGAGGGAGAGGAGAACAAATGAAGAAATTCGTGTCCTATGTTTTGCTGAAGCCAGGCACCATTGGTCCACCAATCTGTCAGTCTGAGCACAATTAATATTGTCATGAATGGGGAGGGGTGTGTGTGTGGTGTTAAGAGACCGAAAGGAACCAGAGGAGATGGGAGGAGGAGGAGGAGAGGGGCTTGGCAGGAACAGTCACAGTTCATCAGTGCACTGGTACATCGCATCTGGCCTCGGTACCCCGGAACAGTACACACGCCCAGACGCACCCACACACAAACATAAATGGCCTTGCTTGCAGAATGCACGGTCAAACAGTGCACAGACACATCCAGACAGACAGAGATAATAATGACAACTGGCACAAGAAAATCCCTACAGACCTCCAGAGAATGCAACACACACACGCAATTGTCACAACACCAAATTTC
>NTHP01000028.1:785858-805952 GCA_003416845.1 Oplegnathus fasciatus
ACACACACACACACACACACACACACACCTTTGTAATCCATGTTTGTGCACATGCTGACGCCAATTTCCAAGATGTTTCCTGACATAGGCTAATGCAGCTTAACCAAGCATGTCTGTGTGTGTGCGCATGTGTGTGTAAGCTGTGCTGCAAACCGTGACGATGTCTTTGTGCCTGTCTGCTGCACTGTAAGCAAGAAGCCAGCTCACTCGTGACAGTGTTAGCCAACATGATGTCAGTGTGTGTAGAGCTTCTGGCTGAGAGATACCTGCTGTGACCTCTCACTCACTTGACCTAAAAAAGGTATGAATCACCCTTTACAACCTCTCAAAAAAATCAGGTTTTTTCAGTTAGTGCATGCTATCACTGCACCTATGCTTCTTGCATGTGCACTAACACACTTTTTATTTGGGCAAAGTGGTGAAAAAAAATCCTGCCCACAGCTGTTAGCCATGGCTGGCAAGTGTTCCTTCTTTACAAATACTTTGACAGGTGAACATCAACATTTGGAGGTGCGAAATGATACATTTGATTGCCTTTCTAAATGGTTCATGCAACAGTAATGAAAGGAAAATTTACAGATGCAGATATAGTAATTCACATTATGTTATTGGAAGTCATTCTGGACATTGTAATCTGTTAAAGGAGTGTAGACAGGGCATGAAATTAAGTTCCCTGTTGGCCTAAGGTAACAGCTCACTCGCCTAATTTAATGATCAGACACAAGCCCAGCTGGCAAATGAAACTGGACATAAAATTCTCAATTCCATGCATGAATATAAAAAAAACCATTTAGTTAAGATATTTCAGTGCTTCTCTGTCAGTTGCCTTTATTCTACCTTACAGTCCGAGGGCTCATCACAGCCTCATCACAACTCTGCATTGCTGCCATAGCGACAACACTCAAAGCTGAGCCAACAGCATTACAGACAGGCAGGCAGCTCTTTAGCTTGCAGACAGAAATAACTAGCTAACAAACAAAACCAGCAGCAGCAGCACCACCACGAACAACCCTCGTCAAATCATAAAATGCAGCAACAGTTTTTATACAACAAAACCAACCAAAAAAAAGACATGTTTTAATCTAAATGGTAAAGGCACCTACATACTTTCTGTTGTTATCATTTGACTCCAGTCTTAGACATGTTTTTTTTCCTCAACTTGTTAATAATGTCAATTATGCACTTGTGAAATAGTTACATTAACAGATGGTAACTAAATCTACAAAACAAAACAATGCATGTTACTTATCAGAGTAAATTTGATCAGGACCAAGTTCAACATGGATATTGCGTTATTGTTACAGGGCTCGTAATATTTTATTCAGGCTACTACAAATTTCACTCTAGTAGCCCAGTGAGCTGGTACCCAGACAGACCAGCTGTGATAAATATGTATTAACATGACGAGGAAGACACACAACCACACAAGAGCAATTGAATATGCATGAAGTGCAAGACATAGCAATACAACACCGTGCCAATATAACACCAATACAATACACACAAACATTCACATCTGGGCTCACTCTCCCAGGCTCCCTGTAACATACGACAGTGTAATGAAGCACAAAACACATACTGTTGAAGCATCTGGTGCAGGCAAAGACAGAGCGACAGACAAATTACAGACAGGCACTGAAAGACAGAACGAGATGGAAAAATAAGGGGGAGAGAGACAAAGACAAGAGTGGAAAATTAAAAAGGAATATAAAAAGGCAGAAAGTAGGCAGAAAAAGTGGGTAAATCAGGAAAGGTAACGAGAGAAACGGAAAGAATCTCCAAAAGCGGGAAGGAGCAGGCCAGAAAAGTTGGGAGCTAAAGCTATGTAATGCAAGGAAAAAAAGAGAAAGGGCAGGGGGACAAAACGGAGAGATGTTTTTGCCCACAAGCTTGTTACAACCACAGAGAGCTACGGAGAATAAACACACACGAAGGGCAACGGTGCAGGTCAACAATCTGACCGCAGCGCGTACACCCTGGAGGGAAAGGACAGCAGGAGAAAGTGACTGTGGAGGAGAAGGGAGAGGAGGAGAGAACAGAAGGAAGGAGGGAGGCAGAGAGAGATACAAAGCAGTCTCTTAATGATGCGAGGCACTAACGACAACAGGGGTGAGAGGGAGACGCTGGAGAATAAAAACTAGACAACAATAAAGGGGGAAAGATAGGAAAGAGTAAGCCATAAAGTGAAAAAACAAGCGGGGAGAGGGAGTCAATAAAAACAAAAACAATCAAAACAGAGAAAGTAAAGGGCTGTTGCACGGATTCTGCAATTTGACTTTTACAACAGTCTCCTAGACAGAAACACAACACCCTCTCTGTCTCATACCTCTTTGAACAGGGAAATGCGAGGCATGACTTGCTCATAAATGGATATTACAGTAAACAGTGTGTCGACTGGAGGAACGGTTGTCAAACAGCCTAAGACATGTTAAACAAAGGGAGAGAAGGGTTTCATTGGAAATATGGAACTCTCCCTCTGACAAAAAGAAAAATCACTACTGTTGTGACACTAAAACTTTCTAATTAATGGGAGCGACATTTTCAGACATCTTGAGCCTGTTATTTACAAAATGATAGCACTTTAGAGGACTCAGACACCAGGGGTGATGGAGAAACAAAAATGGATCAGTCCTTTTCTAAAAATAAAAACACTGTGTTGAAATGAAACCTTGTGGAGGGATAAGCAATGCAAGTTTCTATTGTACAGTAATGAAAAGGGATTCATTTCAACCAATAGATTCCTTGAGATGTGAGGAGGTGAGTGATGTGGAGAGTGGGATAGTGACATCCAGCAAAGTAGTCTTCGCTGCATACACGCAGTTTTTTTTTCCAGCCTGTGCCTGTTGTGTGGATAAATTTACCTCTCCCCTGTTGCGACCTAGTATGTGTGTAAGCATGTACGTGTGTAGAATTGTGTTTTCACAGTCTTGAAGTGATTCTGTGGAAAATGGGGGAGTGTGGAGGGGAAAGACAAAAACATCGATCTGCCTCACTCTCTGCAGTGCTGCAACCACTGGGTGTGTGCAAGTATCTCACTATGTTTGCATGTGCCCCAACTGCAGAGGCGCCACCAAGTGGTCAAAACTATTCCCACGGTCATTTAGAGAGCGGCAAGACTAATGTGCGAGGGAAGAGAAGAGGGCATGAGAGAGAGAGAGAGAGATGGATAAATATTCAGGAATTTGTGGTGGGGAGATGTAAACAGCTTGTATTTGAGTTCAAATGAAAATACACCAACTCTGTCGAGACATCCGAGACAGCAGTGACACCAGTCGTCTCTGTGGAGCTTCTAATTAATTGGCTGACCATGGAAGACCACGAGCTCTCCCACGTACAAACACATTCAGTCACTTATTCACACACAAGCAGCCACTCAATCTGTGCAAATCTGTGTACACATGCATACAAGCAGACAGAGACAGACACACAGGTTTTTTTGTACCTCTCCCTCAATTCTGGGCGGCCGAATGCTGGACAGGTGGATGGTCTTGTTTTCTCCAGAGTTGAGCTTGACCACCATGGCATCAGCGTTGACCACCTGCATCACCTAGAGGGACAGAAGAAGAGAGGAGAGGAATTGAGTCAAATAAATGCAGAAGACCAAAAATTGCTGGGCGAACACAAAGCGCCACTAAGAAGACAAGAAACTCAATTTAAAATTAATTTAAGGGTCCAAAAAACATGTAAATCCTTAAGGAAGAAACACACTCCTGCAGGATGGGGGAGTGGTGGAGCAAAACGACTGGCATTGCATTTTGGTGAGTGAGTGAGTGAGCAGATAGACTGAAAGAAAGATGGGAAGTGAAGGAGCAGGTAAAGGATAAATGGAGAGGAAGAGATCTATTCAAAGGCGGAAGGAGAGTGACAGTGCAGATCGTGTGCTGTCACGAGCAGAAGGCACCGAGAGCGAGGTAAGAAAGAGTGATCCTTGAGTGACTGAGTAAGTAAGCGAGCTAAGTCGTCCCAGCAGGCCGGCAAGGTTTGGAGGACAGAGCGAGGACGTTTTGCTATCTGGGGGATTGGCACCAGGGGGGAGGGAGGAAGAGGGAGACAGAGTGCAAGAGAAAGAGCTTTAAAACAGCAACATCCTGTTAAAGATAGACTGGTAGAGCATTACACAGCCCTCTGCACAACAACTGGCTGGCAGCACTTTGTTCTGGAGACCTTTACAAGTGTAACTAAAGACACAGACTAATTTACGTTTGGCATTTAAATGTTGTTTCTGTGCACCAAAGGTAGCAACCACAATTTATAGCAGGTGCAGTTGAGAAGAATATGTGTGAATGTTCAAAGCTATAGCTGTTAAATCACAGTTCACAAGAGTAACTACAGCATTGGTTCCAAATAAAGAAAATCACAGACAGAAGCACTCAGAACTGTATATGGGGATCAGGAAACTATGGTCGTAGTCCTCCAAGCACACAAATCTCAAGGGAATTTAGACTCATCTCAAGTCATGAGTAATAAAGGAGTGTGGAATAAATATTTGTAACTAAACCCAGTCTACGTATGTCCCTTTCTATGTGCCTGTGCCCTTCCGAGTGAGAAGACAGATTGGGGGTATGATGTGACTGAGATGGAGGAGGCATCCAAACCCAGAGCCTTTAAGTAGGCCGCTTGCAAGAGACTGAGAAATCAATCGCCCTACACATGTTGCCACCCACACGTGCATTAAATGGCCTCATCATCACTCAAACTGCGGTTCATATGTAGGCTGTGCTCCAGCTAAAGTCCTAAAAGTGAGAGATGCAGGTCTGAGCCATGTTTCCAGCACAATTCGGACCATGTGGGTGTTTGTGTGGCTGGCTGTGTGGTAGAAAAACAAAACAAGCAGAAATCCTTTCGAGTTATTGAGATGGAGTTGGACCGTTTTGATAGCGTGTATGGCAGACACAAATCCAGGTGTATTAGGCTCTTTGGGAGATGCATAATTCCATGAAAACAAATCAGCCATTGCATTTGCCACCAGAGAACAGAAATTAGACCAGCCCACATGCTAAATAGGCTGCCCACAACAGCAGCCAAAATACATCATATACTAATCACTGAGCTGAGTGGGAGAGATACATAGACATAGGGAGCAGGAGGGAGAGAGACAGAGAGGGGGAGAGGTGTAATGAGTAAGTGCGAGGGGGAGCATGCACGCACACGGCGACACATACACGCGCGCACGCACACCAGCCTACACGAATTCACACTGTAACAAGGTCATTTTGTGGCCTGCCCAAGTAAATAAAGTGCAAGAGAGAGAATGTGGCAGGAGCAGAAGAAAATGGCTCAGCATTTACTGGCTAATTATCAGCCGGAGGAGGCGAGACAAGAGAGGCGAAGGAGGACAGATCAACACACACCAAGATAGAGGACCAGAAAGATGGAGCGAGCCAGAGAGACGGAGCGTAATCTCTCAGCAAATATCACAAGAGGAGAGACAGAGGGAAAGATGGAGAATAGATAGAAAAATAGAGCAAAAAGTCTTTGCAAAGTAGCTGCCATGAGGGTCGAGTGAGCAGGCAGAGAAGACAAATAGGCAGGCAGCATGACTCACTGGTCTAATCTGATACTCAAGAGGTGGGGATCTACTGCCACCATCTGTCCGTGGCAGACATGACATCTGCAGTGGCCAGGATCAGTCATAGCGGAAGGAGGATCTTGGCGACTGACAGGGACTGTGTTGGTTGTCAGTCGAATCCATTAAGTTTGTTTTAACCACAGGGCCAAGCAAGGGCTTAGCCAGGACTTGCTCATTACTCATGTCATGATCATCATCCTCAAAAGCAACACCTATGGCAGTGTTTCACTCTTCCTGCCAGTGGAGACGATTTGTCACCCAGATTACACGGTTTCAAATAAACTAGTGGTGTTTTGATACTATGATAAAACACCTTAAACTGGCATGCAGCCGCTGGGTGCTGCTAAAAAAAAAAAGGGTGGCTGATGAGTATGTAATGCTTTGTGAGGACAGGTACCAATAATCTAGAGAGACTTTTTGACCTAATCGCTTGACTGATTTTAACTGGGGCACGAACCAATATACCCTTTTCTCATCATCTTCCCCCAAAAGTGACTTATTAATTTCTTAAAGAAGCTGTCCGACCTTGTAACCATTCTGTCTGACTTATTTTAACTGGGACATACAGCCAAAAGAGGCCCTCATGTCATCTCTTTCCCTCCTAACCATTGTTAAGGCGTGCAATTCTCTCTTTATCTAACAAGATCTTCAATTGCTCCTATGCACCAGTAAATTAAAGAGCACTTTTCCTAAAGTGTTTTTTGTTTTTTACTCCCAACATAGGCCAGAAAATACATGTATATAAGTACTATACAACTCGCAAGTATTATCAGAGGTAGAACATGATGTAAATCAAGGGTAACACTGAGTAACTTCATATGAATTTTCCTCAAAACAAAGCAGTGTGGAATAGCACATACAATATGCATAACTATAATATTTATATTAGCCACAGTGACCTTTAAAATGTTGTGACAGTTTCAGCCGAATATTATGTTTAATGCCATTTTCTGGCTGAATGTCATTCCATACTTTTATCCTGTTGCTGTCCAAGTAGCAACAGGATAAAACTATCATGATGTCTGAAAAGAATTTAAAAACACATCCGCCTTTAGGTTAGGATGTCTGGGAAACGTACTCTGTTTGGCACTTGCATTAGTACTAGTACAAAAATGTACTGTATTAGCCTATATGGGTGGGAATCTATATTACTGCAAAACACAGTTACTCTTCACATAATCCTCAGACATTACAAATGCACACTAGTTTTGCATTTTAATGACCATATTCTCATGGCTTTTTGGTCGACCCAAAAGCAACAGTGGCAGTGTTCCTGACAAGCAAGCGATGAGAGGCTGGTGAAGGGGTTTACACCACGTCGCCTTTTATCCATCACCTCGCAGGTCGGTGGTTACCCAGGGGAGAGGAGGGGCAGGGAAAGGAAAGGAGGGGAGAGGAAGACTATTGGGACATGGCCTACATCCACTTCTCTACTCCCAGTAGAGGTGGGAGGAGAGAGGCGAGACAGCCAAAAAGGAAGACGCGTCAGCAGGATTGACTTGTGGGGATTGGACCTGCTCTGCCTCTTCACTCTATCTATCACTCAGATAATAAGAAGTGAAAAGCAGAGTGGACGGGAAGAGGGGAGGAGTGTATGATGATGGGACTGATGGATAGATGTGTCCCTGGGAGAGTCGGTGCATTGCAGCATTAGGTGCCGACAAATGTCACAGGGACAAGTATGGAGGGGCAATGACAGGCCTGAGTAACCTTAGCCTGTCCAATATGTACTTAGCTTTAAAACGGCTCTAGTAGTTGCAGGGTCAGCATGACATTCAGCATTTCCCATCACAACAGTCTGCAACTTCTTTGGAGTTTTTGGAGTCAGATGGTCCTAACACCATTTTAGAGGCCTTTTACTCTATTATGAACAACTTTGAAAAGCTATCTTAAGTCATATTTATGTAATATAATTTTGTTCTATTTCAACCACATAAGGTAATAATCTGGAGAAGTATTTTGACCAAGATGTGGTGTCCCAGAAGCTGTTGATGGCTTTCTATTCCCCCGAACAAACCGACTAACACAGAAGCAGCTGACATGGAGAAGGCCTCCTATGTGGCTCTTCAGGGGGGAGAGCAGTTGCAGGGGAAAGAGGACAGAGAACAGTCCTACAGAGATCAAAAAGTGCACCAAGGTTTAACTGGGGGCATCAGCAATGCAGTACCATAGCATTAAAAAAAAAAAAAACTGTGCAAGGATACCAGAGAGAGGACACGCATAGTCCCAGGGATCTTGATTAGGTGGGTTTTTTTCTGACTTTCACCTCTCATGTCTTTTCATCCTTCTTCCCCCAAGTCTCCCTATATCTCTCCACACAAACCCACTTTCAATTTCTTCTTCAACCCTCTACCTCTCTTTTTTTTTTGCCTCTTTTTCATACAGCCTCCTGAGCTCACCACCGAACGCTCCCTCACTCCCCCCACTGCCCACATCCAACCCTCTTTCATTGAAGGGTTTCAGAGAGATCTGAGAGCAGCTCACACCGATAATATAAATGTTTTATCCTTTCTCTAGCCTCTTCCTTCTGACTCAGGAAAAAATATACATACACATAGTTTCTTTATGCGCCTTCTTTATGCATGTGCAGTTTATCAAATTCATACTGTAAGCAAATTGCCAAAGCAACACCTTTTACGTAACCCTCAGGCTAGCTGTGAATTTTTCAGGGTCTTAAAAGTTCACGGTCTGGAGGGAGCAAACACAGACAAAAGACAAACTTTAGAGGTGTTAAAAGTTTTTTTTCCATTTCTAGAGAAAAATATATTAACTGAAGGGAAGGGTGCTGTGCAACTCATCATCAAAATGCACACAGAGGGGACCAGATTTAAAGCTTATGTTTTAAGGCTGGAGTTCTTTTACTACGTTAAAGCTACAACTTGAGACACTATAATATTTCGTCTCATAGTAAGACTGTATTACCAAAATGTATCAAGGAGTCCATCTCACTTGATTTGAACTAATGTGTGCTGACAACTAGGAGGAAGTGCACTCCCTTGTACTTATATTGAGGACACTTTTTTTCCCATGAGACCCTGGCCAATAACCTCCAAAGCTAATATCTCTAGTTCCTGGCTTTTGGGGGTCGTTCTGTGCTGCTGCTGCTACAGCATACGCCAGCGATTTGGCCCTAATTTGACTGGGGAGTGCTTCTAGGTTGCTGTTAAGCATTCCTCCTAGTACCTTCAGTGAGGGGATTTTTTTTTTTTTTTTTTTTATTCAGTGGGGGGTGCAAATGTGAAAATAAGAGGTGTCGGGAGGATGTAATTCGTTAGAAGCCTCAAAGTGGCTCTGCTTTTGCTGCAGTGCTGGGAGAAAATTGGAAATGCCGCAGTAGACATCAAGTGGTGGAAGCAGGGGAAACGAGCACCTCCACTTAGCACTGAAGCCAAGTCTTATTCATGCTGGATAATGTCTGCATGTCATGCTGACGGTTTTATGCCTTACTTCTGCCTTTTCTCTGTAGTATAAAGATAAGTGAGGACTTTCAACGGAAGCAAGATGATCCAAATAGAAAGACATTATATTAGGGGCCAAAGAAAAAGTGCCAATTAGAGACACCTCCACCAATGGGACACCGCTTATAAAAGCCACTTCGGGACCTCACCTTGGCTACAAATTGCCTGTCCTTCTGGTCCAAGTTGGCTGTGGGTGCCACGTAGTCCTTCCAGATGCGGACCTTGCGCTCTTTAGCAGATCTGGCCAAGAACAAAATCACATCATCATCATCATCAGTGGTAGTCCTCAACATCAGCCAGATATTAGGACATAAAAGGGCTTAATCAAGTGACTAAAAATGATCCATTTGGCTGGAAAAAACTACAAAAGCTCATTAAAGAGAGCACATTCCAGCATGATTAGCCCATAGTCATTGCTGCAATTATTGTAGAGAATGAATATCATTGAAACAGAATAGTGTGCGATTGTTCATCTCAAGTAGTGGTGGTATAAATTTGTAAGCTATATAATTTGCACAATTTTCTTCAATACCTTCTTCTTCTTTATACTTCTTTATTCTCTAAGTCTCGTATCGAATCAATAATTTCCGGAACCAGATATATTGTAAATTGGTTTCTTTTTCTCCATCAGCTGAGCAACGGCTGAATTTAATAATGTATGACATGACAGCTTGTCTGCCACTGAATAAAATGCTTAATGACATGTTTATTAGGAATCAACAACAAGCCTTTTTAATAAATGTCCTAAATTTTCCGATGTAGTTCTTAGTATCTTCAGGACCTGTGTACTATCCAACTGTTTTGACAAGCATCTAACCAACGCAATTTTCTGTGTGTCTTCAGTTGCATACCGTTCAGCAGCTCTGAGTTTCTCGGCTCCCTGGGTATAGACGGCCATGGACCAGTCCACACAGCGGGCGAAGCCTTCCTTCAGAAGGAGTTCTGTTATGTTGCCATTCTGACACAAAGGGAAACAGGGACAGTCAAAAGAACAATTAATGAGACAGAAAGCCTGAATATTAATGACACTTTCACCACCGCATGCGGCCTCCGGTGTCATACCGGGTGAAGGATGGTGCCCAGTATGATCTGGTTGGGGCAGCTCTCCAGGATGATCTGCACATCTCTCTGCAGAAGACGCGATTCAGTGAAGAATTTGGCCTCTGCTGCGAATGGCTCTGGTGTCTCTGTACCATCCGCTTCCCGCTTGAACGTGGGACACTGGACAGAAGGAACACACATTAGCATTAATACTCGCGCCTCAATCAATAGGTATTTTTGGCAAGCATTCAGAAATGTGTTAAAATGTGTCCAATTTGATTGATTGCATCGCCATTGCAAGACAAGCACACATTTTGTCTACTGCAATTCCCAGTAGTCAACCAGTGCCTCCAGGAGTTTTTTTGTGCACATGCTCTTTTGATATAATCTGTTTTTTCTGTGTACTACCGTTATCCACTTTTAACCGATGTCACCTTGCTGCATGCTATCTGTATTCTCCTTTGAGTGTAGCAAAACACCAGACAGATAAACACAACAGGCGCGACGAGCAGACAAGCCTTTGAACAACGAGACAAAGAACACCTTGAAATGGATGTAATATCTTCAAGTGGGAGATGAAAAAGATTAGTTATCTTGAGTGGTCCATTGGCAAAGCTGGGCTTGGTGAAAGAGATTGATGGGGAAATTTAGCAGAGCGGATATAACAAAAACAGACTTAGAAGAGTGACAAAAATGAGCCGTTACTCTTTTAATGTCATATATATAGACACACACACAGGACTGTCTACCTTAAAACACGAGGAGAAACACATTGGTGATTTTAGCAACATGTGGTTGGCCATTTGTGCATTTATTTATTTGCTCACTACTTACTGTTACTGTACTGTACTCCTGACTAAAACAAGACTTTGTCAAACAAAATAAATCAGCTCAACAGTTCACATTTCACCACGTCTGTGAGTGCAGAAAGTGAGGGGTGGTTACCTTAACTCCAGACAGCATGACAGTGACTAGGTAGTGGTCGGGGAGCAGCAAGGCACGAACAACACTGCCGTCACGCACATGCTCGATGATGGCTGAGGGAAGGAGAACAGAATGTAAAAGCGTTTGAGAGAGAGAGAGAGTGTGTCGAATTACAATGACCATACAGACGTCAAGCTCTCAGATTAGATTTGCTTATTTGTGGGCCTTATACTTACCTTATTAGTACTGTATTTCATATTGGAAAAGGGTGAAACCCAATATCTGATTCTGGCAGGAAAGCTGCCCCAAGGTAAGTCGGGCCAGACCAATGAAGATCTGAATTTATTTATATTATTTATTTTAATCTTTCTTCATCCTAGGAAAATCGTCGTGGCATGTCTTCTCTTTTTCGGCAATGCCCTGCATGACACTCATTGAATTCAAAGCAATTACGCCTGTGATCTGCCTGAAACAACCACAGTGTTTTACAGAGCAGTGGAATTGAAGTGTCTGGCTAAAGGATCGCTCTCTGGTACGTCTCAAAGAGGAGAAAATCATGGCCTCCTTGGCAGACTGTTCACTCCACTTAAAGTTATACTCCAACCAAACTCTTTATCAAACACTCACGACTGTAGGCTTAAAAGGTGGCTGGAAAAAGGCTTGCTGCTTCCTTCCTCACAACACAAAAAGGTTGTGGTCAGCTTCAATTAATTTTGGTTACAATTAATTTCAAGTTTTCACAGCAGAAAAAGTGGTGTTAGAACTTCTGAAAGCACTCCTGCAGCATTATCAACTACTCTGCTGTCAGTATGCGAAGTATGTTCAAAACTAGCCAAAATACAGCTAATACACCACCTCACTGTTAAGCTATTGCCGTCAACACTCAAAGTCAGATGCAAGTAGTGTATTTAGCCATATTTTGCCAAAAGAATAAATGTTTGGAACATACTGAGCCTACAGATGGACAGTGGAGAACTGCATTTGAGAAAATTCTCTGGATATTTTGATACTTGTCCCTATTGAAATCCATTACAACCAGTATGAACTCGCCACAGCCATTGTTCTTCTCTGGGAAGAAGGAAACTACATATTTCTATTGTTTGTTTTTACAGCCACATTTCAAGCCTACAGAGGGAAGCACTTGATACTCAAATGACAAATTCTAAGTATCACTTTAAAGTTTTGACTATGCTATATGCAACATATCAAGACTTGAGACAAGGTCAATTTATTTGGAAAGCTTTTGAGGTATTACATTTTATTTTTCTCCAAAATCACATCACTCAAATGTTGCTCCTGACCTCTAAAGTACTTGAAGAAATTGGACAGGATGTGAGTCACCCGTGTGAAAGGCATTTCATGCCTAAATGGTATTTTGATGATGGGTTCTTTCAGTCTCTATATGCCTTCTTTCTGTGTATAACTTGTGTGCATATATATGTGTATGTGTGTGTGTGTCGGCATAAGCAGATGAGAGAGAAATTGGTACTTCAACCACAGCGACTCAATGCACATTTAAGCGCTTCGGCTGGATTGCTGCCTCCAATTTTAAAACAACCCTGTCTGTCTCTCATGAATGGTAAGAACAAGAAATAAAAGAATGAAAAAGCCTTCGCCTGTTCATTTTCCCATTCAATTAAAGGGTAGTGAAATGAGCTGAGCCACTCTTAACAGCACCTCGGGTAGGGTCAGAGATGAGAGACTGGAGGAATGAGCCGGTGAAGGCTGATATAGTGTGTATCATTACATGCCCTGAAGTGGATATTTAGAACAAAATATCTTTAACCAAAATGGTTGATTTCTGACACGCCCTGCAAATGTGGCTTTTAAGGGAAAATAGAGTCTTATGTAATATTGTGGGGTTTTGTATGCCATGTGTTTGTTTCCTAGGCCAAGTTTTGTCTGTATGAGCGTGTCGGTGTGGATGTCTGCATGCCCCTCCCAAACTCATTACCGTTGATGGGTTTCTGGTGCAAGGAGTCAACGAAGTTGCGGGGATTCTCTATGGTGTACTTCATGTCACGGATGGTGTGTGTGCCGCCACCCTCACTCCACATGCCCTTCTTGGACGCCTTAGACTGGTCCTCCAATTCACAGAGTCTGGCCTGCTCTGGACTGGTCACACACACACAAAAAGAAAAGTTTACGACACAATAAAAGGAACACCCACAAAACACATTTCCAACTCCGGACAACTGTTAGGGTGATAAAATCAATATATTGCTCACTGTATGTGCAGTGCATAGAAATTAGCTGTGCAGCCTTCTTGCAGCATGATTGTTTGACTTCAATCCATTTGAGCTTTTTGCTGTTTTTCACCAACGGATGAAAAAAACTTGTAAATATAGCATAAACATTTTCCCTCTCCTTCCAAGCCATCTCCTTTAGATGCACTTGCATGCAGGGACAGTGTGAAGGCTGAACACCTTAAGATGGGCAGTTCAGTTCATCTGATTTAATTTTAACAGACTGGGACATTTAAAAATGAATTTTACTGCGTAAAATAAGAAACAAAAAATGAAATCTCCATAGCAGCTTTATATTAAATTCAAATAGATTAGTTAAGTAGCATGAAAACTGGCCTACTACTGAAACCTGCAGGTGAGTGAATCTGAAATTGAAACCTTCACGGACGGCTCCTTACCAGCTTTGAAAAATGAAAATGCTGTTAAACACTGCTGCACTAATGCTGTGATAGCTTGAGTTAAAACATTGCTATTAACTAGGTTACAAACACATCTATAAAGATCAGAGGGTCTTTTGAGTGTCATAGAACTCCTTTGACAACCTGCTTGAAAAAAAATAGAATATGTAATAACACCGCTCGCTCAGCCTGTTAACAAGTTGCAATTAATTTCACACCAGTCAGAAAGGGATAGTCGCTGTACCTAATGAGCAGAAAAGATTTTGATTGTAGAGTCTTCACCCCTTGTTAAATCTAACATGTTCTCATTACTCGTATCCAGGTTGTGTTAAAACATGGGTTGCCCAAAGCCTTGTCCCAATAGGCGAACATTAGCAATTACAACAACTTGTGGCCAATGCGAATGGTCTTTTAACTTCTATCATGTTGGGTTCATTACAATTCATCAAATTACAGCAACAGTTGTAGCTTTTCCGAAACTGTCATTGGTTGTTAACTTCAACACGTATAACAAGTGCTCATTAAAAGCATAGGACTGTATAAGTAAGGGTCTGGTAAGGCTCCAGCTTTGTAGAATTAAGTGCTGCATAAAGTGCTGTTCCTGACCAACTGTACTGTTGTTTCAGTGGCAACCAGCTGATGACCAGATTATAACTGCTTAAAAAATGTATCCGAGCATTTTGTGAAGAGACAATAACAGCGTTTGACAGCTCCTTCAAAAGCAACCACGCAGCTGGCTACAAACGCCACAATTAATTCCATGCTGGCTCTCTAAATTGTGCAGCCTAATGCTTTTTGAGGGCCCTTGTACAACTTTAATTATTCATTACTTCAAATGGCCAACAGGCTTTTGTTTTTCCAAGAAGTAAAGGCTGCCCGATTGATATGGGAGTAGCGATGGTGACTAGAGCTTGGAGAGGCAACAAAGTGGGTCTCCATTAAAATGCCACACACATAAACACACATGTAGCCTGTTCTCCAGCTGTGTGTTCCTAATTAGGCTTTTGGACTCATGCCAAAAGCCATCAAGTTCTCTTTCCCCTCTACACTGATTTCGGTACCAACTTCAAATTGAATCGAAACAGTTTCTTGCTTACTGAACAACAATACTGAAACTTTCTGTAAGAAGTCGATTGTGT
The DNA here is from genome assembly GCA_003416845.1 of Oplegnathus fasciatus. Classification (NCBI taxonomy): domain Eukaryota; kingdom Metazoa; phylum Chordata; class Actinopteri; order Centrarchiformes; family Oplegnathidae; genus Oplegnathus; species Oplegnathus fasciatus. The sequence goes on from NTHP01000028.1 coordinate 800,634, forward strand.
TTAAGCTACTTAGAATTTAAGCGCTAAACAGGCACAGAAAGCTACAAAAGATAAAGTGAGAGAAACGAACAATGCAATCAAGGAAAGCAGACATTGTAAAGCCACGGAAATAAATGGAAAGCAACTCACAAGCAGAGATTGGTAAAGATATAGAAATAACTTTGTGTGTGGAGGCAGATGATAGTGAACTTATCCATGTCCCCAAATAGACTGGTTTCTTTTTAAGTCTGCAACTCCTTCCAACCAACACATTGCTTCAAATCAAAACAGATATTGATGGGTAAGAAAGTGCAATACTGAGCAAGACTACTGGAGAAACAAAGGGCCAAGGAAAAAAAAAAACGTTCCAATTCCCTTATATTTGAACACGCTGTAGGCTACATCTTTCATCTCCATATGGCTCCCTTGTGCAACGAAAAATACTTTAAATAGATACAAAATGTTGAACCTTAGCAAGCCGTTTTATAGCTCCCCGTTGTCTTTGTACAGTTTGAAGAGGATGTAGGAAGTCAGGTTCCCCAGTGTACTTAACTGGAAGGGTTCCACTCCTAGTGAGCGGCGAGGCCCAAATGAGCACAGTTCATCCCCCAGACGTTTACACGCCTCAACCAGCACTCCTCTGGGGCTCCAGTTAAAAAGGAGCAATGGGGGGTTATAAAGCACAGTCGGTCTCCATGTTAACGTAGCTCCCTTTTGCTCTGGTGGGTGGGCATTATGTAACCCAATCAGTCAAACCCCCTGCCTGTAGTTTTGATTTTTCAAAAGGAAAGTGTAATGCCGCGGCAATCTGACCAATTTTCAGGGTCTAGCCACCTCAGTGAATGGATAAAGCATTTTTAAAGAAAAGCAGTCCGACTGCGTGACAGAGACTGAGATGCAATACTGAATAGAGGAGATTGATGAATGTGAATCACTGTAAGGCTCAGCACCAAGGACTTATGCCTGATTAAATTAAAGTGAAACTCAGTGAAATGATGAAGCCTCCAACAGCAAACCAAAAAACTCATCTGTGTGATTTAAATAAATATAAATTTGCCTGACACTGACAGCTGAAATGTGCAGGAAGAAGCTAAAGCTGGAAGGAAGAAAAATACATCACAGAACTGACTTTTGACAGAAATTGGGAAAAATGGACCAATCGAGATGCCAAACAAGTAACCTAACCATTTAGATATGGAATAACTGGACATAAAACTGTATATACATGTCTGAGTACCCTATGACAAGTATCCGTTCTGTGTTATGTTAGACTAAATTCCATACTAGGGTACCTTGCAGCGAACGTACTTGGAATCAATCCTCTGTCCCAATGTGGCACCTCAAGATGAAAATTTGCTCAAAGTTGGGTAAGCACCACTACATAAAATACCATGCAAAAAGCTGCATGCTGCATGATCAAAACACATGATTGTTACACATTTCATTATTTAGCTGAAATTAAACATCAAATTACAATTCATGGAAGTATTATGGCCTAATCACCTAAAATAATAAATATGGACAGACAGAAATCTGCATATTTGCATTTAAATCTAGTATAGCAGAGACAACATTTTGCATCCAAACATATTCAAAGTTGAACGTAAATGGACAGAAGTGAACATTACATCCAACTTGTGTTCATCCGTTGTGTGTGTGTGTGAGAGAGAGTGACTGTGTGCTCATTCTTGTTCTAATAAACCAATGAAAACCAGCCCTGAACAACTGTGCCCCAGCCTGCTCTGGTGCACTGCTGGCCCCAGCCCTTAAATTTGTGAATTGGCTGACCGTTTTCCCAAGCCACAGTGAGCTTCTGCTCACGTTTAACTGTGCTGTCCAAAGCCATCATCGTTATAATCACCCCCATAATTATGATCGCATCATTGTTAGTGTGATCAACGTTGGCAGTCACGAGGGGTAATGATATTGGAGGCTAGTGCATTGAGGTTAAAACTAATGCCTAAAGTCTTCACTGAGTAATGGACCTCCCCTTTGGCCAAACGATGCCCGCTTATACTTAAAGCATCATTTACATTAGTGCTTGTTCTGGGCCATTGCACAGAATGCGTGAAATGGGTCATTAGTGGCAAAATATTCGCATCATCTCTGTTCATGTTGGAAGATACAAATGTAGCAGCATGAGTCAAATTGCTTGTAATGTGTGTAATGTGCAAATACTGCCACTGGGGGGGATATACAGTACTTTGTCATATAGCGCTGGGTGTGCAAGTGTATTTAGGGGATTACTGCGTAAGGGCAATGTGGCAGAAAAGGGTTTCAGAGGGACATCATTGTAGCAGCAGGGTAATACTGCCACCATCTGGGACATCATGGCTCTATCTCAATTCTCTACAGTCTACCAGTTGAGGACTTATGTACATCTCCCCGCAGATTTACCAGCATTGTGCTGCTATAAGCTTTAGCAAGCAGACGATTTCATCATGTTGCCAAAAGTGTAGAGTTGGAAACTAAAACCAGCTTTGACGTTCAAAATTACTTCCACCACAATGACTGAGCTAACAATTTTGGAGGGAAAGCATCTATGACATCAGTCTCTTGTATAATGACATACTCGAGGTCAGTCATGCCAACGTAGCTGATTATGGCATCATAACAAAAATAATAGATACCACAGAAGCTGATATGTAACAATCAGATAAGCCAAAGAGAAGCTATGACATAGGGTACATTCACATATTGCTCGAGATATTGGATTCAAATATATCAGTACACAAAATTTCATCTAAATGTATTACTTTTTGAGTCACCTTACCAAAAACAGGTGAGAAAAAGGAGCAAAAATCTTACTTGTTTCCTCTGATTCCTTCTCTGCGGACTGTAGCGAGGCCCTCGTTCACCAAAGACTCAGCAATGTTCTCGCCTGTTGTGTCTAAAATGAGAGGACCAAGAAACAAAAACAAAATCAAACACTTCCGAAAAAAAACTTTTTTTTTTTTTAGACCAGTATGGCTACAATTACAAAGCAGTTAGTTCTGGTAAGGTAATTTGATTGGACAAGAGGCGACCATGAGTGCTGATATTTTGGATAAGAGGGGCATTTAACTATACAAAATCACTTTTTGCAGGTGTGCTGATTTAAATAGTTGATTACAAGCAATTCTCAGTTAAACTGGACCTGCAGCTAATAAGCTAGCGGCAGGCACTTCCCTGAAAAATACTCCACAGTACTGTACCACCACCAAATTTATGAAAAATTGGATATTTAACAAATTCTAAGGCTACTTTAGCACAAAATACACATGATATTTTGACAGCAAAATCATAAGCCAGGATTCTGGGGAGGCCCATGAGTTGCCCTGAATAACTGTTGCATAACTGTAACTGTTTGATTTCCACATCACAGGTATGTTGAATTCCATATAACATATGATATTGCTTTATTCTTCAAAAAATAAACTGCTTAAATATAAAGGGAAAAGGAAGGAACACTTATGGAATAAGTATTTTTCCCAATCCATGATATATGTAGACATTGTTCAGACCGGTTTGTGATTTTATAAGCAACAGTCCTCTCACCTCTCCCCAGGTAGACCATGCCGTACTCTCTGCCCAAAGCAGTCTTGATTTCCACAGTGAAGCACACTTCTTTGCCGATTAGCTTCTTCCGCAGGAACTCTCTGGCTTGAAAGGCCCATGGCTGCAATACAGACGGGAATATGAATAGACACTTCCAGAGGCCAATCAAATCAAAAGTTAATGATAAACAATTAATCAAAGTGCATTTTGACTCATCAGTATCAGTAGAATTAAACAACTAGTAGAGACATACTGCTGCAACGACAAACATAATCCGTCATTTTAAATAAAATGTGCATTACTGTTTGACAAAATTAAAGTATTATCACAGTTGGTGGCCATCACTGCTTGTTTCCTTTTGTCTCTTCACAGCCACCAGACAGTCCACAGTAGTGAAGTAAAAATAGTACCCACTCAACAACAATTATCAGTGTGATTATCATGTGGGCAAAAACTGCAATAAACATGCTTTTCAATATGATCTTATCTTGGTCAAAGCACACCCTCTGTAAGCTGATTTAAATTGATTTTGATTTTATCTGATGAAAGAAAAAAGGCATGACTGGAAATGTATTTAAAAATAAAAAGCAGACATTTCAGTCTTGCAACCTTCAGATACTAACAGATGTTTTGGGTTTTTTTAAATAGGCAGCAGAACAGACAGTAGTAACGTCTGTCTGCGAGAAATAAATTGATGGACTTTTCGAAAAGTGTGAGTTCAATTGGGAATTGACATGTTTATCTCTCGGCTACATCATCATTTATATAATGAGGCACGGTCTGAATACCAATTCATACATAATTATGTTACAACTGCTCGATGGAAATGAGGATAGCAAAGCCAAATCTTCTCCCCACAGTAAAAACAAAGATGCACACATCAGCATTCAGCCCCAAACTGGAATATCCTAGTGTTTACTGCAGGGCTACTTAGCAGGACCTTGTTCTGCCTTTGCCAAACACACACAAATATAAACAAACACAGACACAATGGAATAAAGCTGCTCACCTCATCAGGGGTGTCCTTGGTGTCGGGCTGGCCCTGAGCGGCTCGGCGGGCCATGGCCCCAGCTCGGATGTTACTGAGATTGATCTGACGCTCCGGGGGTGGGCCACCTCGAGGCTGGCCCCGAACAATGATGGCACAGCCCGACAAGACCTGGAGAGATGACAATAAAGACTGTCAATTGGGGATAGATAAAATCAGCAGTAAAAGCATTGGCCACCATTTCATTCGGCAAATGCAGATAATACCTTGAAATGCTTTCTCTTCTTGCTTCTCAAAATCTATTCATCACAAGAAAGATCATGCAATTCATAGGCCACAAACATCAGGAACAAATACCAGATCACAACACTTCAGTGACCTGCGTGGAAGGAAGAAATTCCTGGTAGCTTTCAGTTTCTATTTCATCTCAGACCACACATGAACTCCGGTACATTCAGTAAACCATTGTATTTGCATTTGCTTTGTGGCAAGTGTCAGTCTGTTATGCACCATTTGAAATTTGAAACTGGTCTAAGATAAACACGTACAGTAGGTAGGCAAATAAGGAATCAATTTAGTGAATTACATCCGAGCTCATGTGTTAGGCCTGTCGTGTGGATGCAAATCAGTTGCCAGTTCATAAAAATAAATCACAGTAGCTATAAATTAGCAAAATCTTAAAAGATCGTTACAGGAGCCGGGAAAACTATTATGGAGCTGGAAAGCAACTTCACGCTGCATGTTGCCATGGTGACAGTCTGTCATTCAAACGCAAAGTGAGATCACGCCATCTGATAACATAGCTAAATACAAAA
>NTHP01000028.1:806210-819614 GCA_003416845.1 Oplegnathus fasciatus
AAAAAAAAAAAGATAACCTACTCTTGGGTTTGACAACCATGGCATTTACACGAATCTGAGCAAACACCCTTTATCTGCGGACTCTCTGGTGTGTCTGCGGGGAGCATCACTGAGTGCTGTTGATCTTAGATGTGAGCTAGATAAAGTCTTTCATCAAATCACCACTGCTCCCCGCTATCTGACTCAGTCCCCTCCAAGTATAGGCTAAGCAGAAGGGTAGTTGTAATTTTTATGCAGTGACCAGGCATGGTAAAAAAAAGAGGCACTACCCCCCTTCCCTGTTTACAAAAGGGCCAAGTTCCACTTGGAGTGAACTACATGGCTTTGCTTGACTCCCTGATCACCTTTCTCAAGGCACAGCATTAGATAAGGGTCATTAAAGAAGGTTCTACTGAATTACTAAATTATGTATACTGTGTGCATAATAAATCAAAGACTCGGGTAATACAGACCTGGAGAAAGTTAAGAGTTAATTTGAAATTAATTTCTTACCAAAATCATATTAATCCAACTAATCAGACTGTGGTACGTTAAGAGATGCTATAATTATTCCTTCACAAAACCCTCAATTCCTTTGGTAATAAACCCACAAGAGTGTAACCTACTCACGCACTTCCTTCTCAAGGGAGGACACCAGTGTTTACCTGTTTACAGTAGTTACTACAGGTCTAAAAGCAGCCCTTCTTCAAAGCCTTGAGACCAGTATAATTATGTGTTGCATATGCTCTCTGTGATAAAGTACATGTTGATGAGAAGCATGATTGACATGCACATTTTCTAACTAATCCTAACATCTAAAACAAATGAACATATACAACAAAATAACTCATGGTTTCATGGTGGCGTGCAGAAGACTGTGGATCTACTAGACACCTTCCGCAGGTCAAACTATGAAACTATGCAAGGCTCACATTGAGAAAATAAGTCAACTTTCTCCAGATGAGTAGAGGTAACTTGCCGTCAGAACAAAGTGCCAGGCCAAATCTAAAATCAAATAAGGTGTAGTAACATGTGGACGAACAGAAGCTACACACAACCAAGATGAATGGGAGATTACAGGGGCCAGAAAGCTGTAGCTACGTGTCAGTTTCCCGTGGCACACCGGGGAAATGCTCTATGACTTGAAGGGTCGGAAAACATTAACCAGCTTGACTGCTACAGGGTCTGGAAACCTCCATTTCCTAACGTTAATAACGGGTACTTTAATCGCTGATATATTACACAATGTCTTTTATAGGAAACGCTGAGAGGGACCAAAATGAAACTATACAGGGAGACGCTTTTTGATGTTAGCTTTCACGCTAGTTGTTAAGTACTCATAACATGTGGCCAGTGAGATAAATGAATTCAATTTGAGCAAACGTGTTCAGCGGCACCGCAGACCATGAACTTTCTTCATATAGTTAAGTCTACACTTGGTGGACAGTAAACGCTAGTTAGCTAACAGTTAGCTAGCCATTAGCTGGGAAACTAAACATCTGTTACCGTTACAGCTAACAAGTTACTAAATGACATTAGTTTCCAGCCAGCTTGGCTATCAGTACATGTCAATCACATTTGTCTCATCACAGTGGACTTTTGACAGCTTAATATTTGTCGACACACTTTCACTGAAATTGTTAGTTTAAGTTACTTATAGCCAACTAGCAAGATAGCAAACATGTGCTAACGTCAATTGGCTTCACCTTATTAGCAGGCTAGCAAATTCAGTAGCGAACCAGCTAATGTTAGCTGGCATGCTGCCGCAGCCAGGTGAGCTGAATGTTAGTGACAGTTGTTAGCGACATAATGCCAACACCGGCATTCAACAGACAATTGTATTTACATTGCCAAATAAGTTCAATTAAAGTTGTAGGACAACCGACAGTTAGTTTAGCCTTCATTAGCCCCTGGCTCACTAAGCTAACTAGCTGTGTCCCTTGACTCACGTAGTGAGCTCACATACTCATATGTTGGGATTCTTACCATTTTCACAATTCCTCTTTGCAGAGGAGCAGCCGGAGAAGAGGCTGCCTGAGCTGGTGCCGAAACAGATGCCATGTCCACCGGTTTGAGATATAACGCCGTTAAGGGGTGACCAGGTAAGGGAGCTGGGACTTTGAAGTGAGTGACTGTTCTACTGAAAGCCAAGAGAAAAAGGCTGAACACCGATCAACACACACGTTATACCGGAAACACACTTTGCCATGCATACACACACGTCAAAATCGTTCCGGGTCTGGGGAGCAGAATGAATGGGAGTGAATGGAGCCGCGTCCCGACCGCACAGGCGAATTGAAATAAAGTCTTCCGGAGCAAGAGGTGCGACACGTCAGCATAGTGTTAACCCAGCTAATGCTGCCTTCAAGGTGTGTCGGAAATCTTCGATTACCATCTGAGCCTCACTCTAACGACCCTACAAAGTGACAAATGAAGTAGAAATATTGTAACAGTCGCCAGGAAGAAATAAATTCATGTTTAGTGTTTTGAGAGCACAGAAGATGTGCCAACAATCCATGTTAAAAATTGTATACTTTGTATTAAAGGTTATTGTTTAAGATATACATTGTATAGGCCTATTAGTGGAAGAAGTACTCATATCATTCAGTAGTAATACTGTTCTGTAAAATACTCTTAAAAAAACTTATAAACAGAAAAATGTACATAAAGTATTAAAGTAAAAGTACTTCTTGGGCAGAATGGTTCCTTTTAGAAAGTTATATTATTTTATATATCGTATTATTTCTGATGTTTTAACATGTAAGCAGCATTTCAATGTTACAGCTGGTGGTGGAGCACATTTTACCTGCTTTATATACTGTTGATAGTTTAATCTGCAGCACATTATCATATTTTATAAACTGATCATATGCTTTGTTTGTAAATCTTAATCTGTAAAGTAACTCCAGCTATCAAATAAATGTAGTGGAGTAAAAAGTACAATATTTCTCTGAAATGTAGTGAAGCAGAAATATAAAGTAGCACAAAACTGAAACACTCAAGTACAGTAAAAGTACCTCAAAATTGTACTTAAGTACAGTACTTGAGTAAATGTACTTAGTTACTTTCCACCAGTGGTAACTACTTATAAGTAGGCAGCTGCCTTGACTAATTTTCACTCTTTGTTTAACTGTCTTTTGTTTTTAATAAATAAATTTGCCCCATTCTCCTGCATATCTTGTCCTTTACTATGCCTTTGTTCCACAACACTTCAAGACTGAAATGATATAAACCAAATATGATACAGTTTTAGCTATTTTGTATTATTTCTGGCAAAATTTAACAGGATGTCGCACACGCAAACACCAAACACACACACACACAAGCTGGTATGCATGCGGTTTACAGGCAAAATACAATGAAATCTTCAGTGTTCTCTTCTATAGAACAGAACAGTACATTAACCTACGTATAAACACGGATAAAGACATTTAGACAAAGCTGGAAAAGCACAGGTGGAATTAATAACATTAATAACGGCTGTATTCCATTTATAGTGTAGGTGAGCCAGTTCCAGGGCTCTGGTATTGTGCATGCTCACTCACTGTTATGGCTTACTGGGACACTTAATGGAATGGAGCCATTTTTAATGTTATTCGTGACATCTGTGCTTTTCTGGCTTTGACAAGTAAAAATGTCTGCTGTGAAAAGGGTCTATTAACCAACTGAGAGGTTACATTACATACACATGTAATGATATATGGAAAAGGTGAAGATGCATTAATTCAAGGTAACCTGAAAGGGGGTACCACCTCACATACTAAATACTGTATGATGATGACGAATAATAAGTAATGGATAGTGTCACCATCAGCACTGTGGTGATATCATCACACTGGGAATAATCTCGCATCAGATGAAAACTTGTTTTTTTTTGCTTGTTCTGTTCTGCTGCCGCTCAGTTGTACTTGGCAGCTTGCAGATGTGAGTAACTGTGTGAGTGGGACGCAGGTCAGTTGCTGAAAAAGAACATTAATGCTCAGGGACATTTGCAGGCTAAATATCTTGAGATGTTTTTATACATCATGACTCTTTCAATGATCTGACATTAATTCCCCAATGGAGTAACTCATAATGACTACTATGAGCTGCGTGTGATAGGAAGAGACAGGCAGACGGAGCAGAGAGAGCAAGCGGAAGAGCTTTAGGACCGATTATCAACAGAAAAAAAACATGTACACGTTTTACATAAATAATATACCAAAGGAATCCAGATGACTCCAGATATTGTTGAATTTGTCCGTGTGATACATGCATGGTTCACGTGCACAGAGGCATCAGTCAAAATGTTTTAGCAAGGTGTTGTGCCATCGCTAAGAATACCTTCAATGCTCCTTGGCATAGATTCTAACTCTCTAGTGGCCACAGCATAATGATTCACCTCATTTTTGTACTCATCAAACCATTCAGTGATCCCTTGTGTCCTGTATGGATTGCTTTAATTCTCACCTGTCTGTAGATCTACCAGAGCAGTTTCATATCCTACAGGCCTATTCTTATATTTAAATATACATCCAATCAAGTTTATTGTTACAAATACCCCCCTTCCCCACTCCACCACCTCTGTCCATGCATATGTGTGCATACTGCAAATTATAGTGACTTATATGCACATATGAGTTGTATGACTTGCAGGGTGATTATTTTGGCCCACTATTGCTATTGTGATTAGTATGTTTTGGATGTTCAGTATGTGTGTGTGTGTGTGGACTAGATTGTCACCAACTAAACATTATCTAACTAATAGATTTTGAGATTATTATAATCTGTGTAGTCACCATATTAAGATTTTTAATTAGTAAGTTTCCAGCTGACTAATTCTTATTAGTGTTTTATCAGCCACTCACTTATTTCAGCAGTTTCAGGATAGGAGCAGACATCATGATATCACCTGTGGAAAAAAAGAAATAAAAGATAAGAAAAAAAACTAAACGATTTACATGATAAATTATGAATACACAATTAGATAGTATCAGATTGAAGAAAATAATGTTGAATGAAAAAAATGTTTTAAAAATGGTACGATTAGAAAACTTACTCACATTGGAAGAGATTGGGCACCAGCACTCATAGCTGCATTTTTATGAAAATAAAATAAATGTAAGAAAATGTTTCATACTGGTAAATGATTGGATAAATCTGCAACTGTCTTTGGAACATGCTATAAGCTTCCCTGCGTTATTGAACAGCAGGTAAAGAACTTGGAATTGCTTCCAAATCCTTGGTGTACATTTGGTGATTTTTGTATACAACCTTACACACTCTTTGGCTAATACGCATCATAGGACCACACCGTCACTGTAGGTTTAGGAAACGCGCACTGGATGTTCTATTTTCCAATAGGATCTTATTATTAAGAAGACTCTTAGAGCTTATAGCTAAGCAATGTAGTTTACTCAAATCCCTGCGCAAAGTTTGAGAAAAAAAAACATCTACATTTGTCACTGACTAAATCTTTGTCACTAACTAACCTACCGATACTTGAGGAAGCAGGAATGTCGCTGCGCACAGCAAATACTATCCTCAAAGGAGTGACGCAAATTTTCACTAAAAAACTCTAACAAGTAGATTTGGATCAGAATCAAGAGCGATGATCTCCGCACACTATTTCACGTGCTATGAAAAGATATGATGAAAAACAAGATTTAAGTTGAAATAAAAGGATCGTATTAAAAGGATTTTCTCTTCAAACAATTGATCATCAATTATCGTCTTGAGCTAATTACTCAAGACGATAGTGGAAGATTTGGTAATGTGGAATAGAAAGTAGGCTATCGTTAACACAGGTGCTTAAACCTAGGCCGCATGAAATGTGTAATTAACACGTCAGTTATCCAATTATGAGTCTTTGAATCTTTTTAAAATAAAATAAGTGGAGAATTACCGATAAACTTCATGACACATTATTTTTGCTTGTTTAAAAAATACACCAATTAAGACTCAATTAAAATTGAATGCCATATTAAGAGACACGGTTTTTGTGCTGCAGCCTGCTGCTGAAATCGGCACATTTGGCCACAGACATGACAATGGAAAGGTAGAAGATAAATTAGTGGTAATGATAATTACTGAAACAAGCGCCTGCGTTCACAGAATTCGAAAAAACTTTCACCAAAGTAAAATTCAAAAACCCAAAACATCGACAATACATAGATCTCATCACGAGGACAAGCGACCACAAAGGCAGCTCCGTTGCGCACATGGCACCTCGGTGCGCTTTGGAGACGTTTTGGTAACGTTTTTACGCGGATGAATTACCCACATTTCTCAACGCTTCAAGACGCAATAAAGCACCGATATACGTGTTTTATGCACAAGACAAACACTTAGGACATGTTAGTAAAATGTATACTTATTTTGTGGCACGATTTAACCACTTAAGCTCCCGACTCCCTCCTTTGGCGAGCCCAGATTGAAATTTACGCACCACGAATATGTGGTACTGTCCTAACAACACAACCTAAGTACTTTAATCAACCTCGTTTGGCACACACTGTGCGTGCAGTAAAGTACTATAAATCAATGACCACATCAACTCCCCGGTAATAAATAAAAAGGCTTGCCTTATTTGTCCTTTGTCTCGGTTGGCAAGGAGATGATGGTGTCCAAAAATGGCTGTCCTCTATCTAACCTGGCTGATTGTACACAGAGAGTATTATTGTCCTCTACCGCATGGTTAATGTATAATTTGGGCCATATGGCATTTTAAAATCTGAGCCTTTATTCCGGTGGCACTTCGATCTGTGTGGACCCAACTAATGATATTCAATTAGTCATTAAACAGGCCAAAAGACGAGCCTTGTGTGGGTTTTCACATAGGCTAATATTTGCTCGTCAAATATTTCCCTTTGAAACGTTTACAACGCATTTTTATCTGCTGGCTGCCCAAGGAACATCTGTGAGGGTTATTTTAGCCTCCCTCTTCTGGATAAACGAGGTCCCCCAATTGGCCCTTTCCTTGCGCCCATATACGAGTCTATTTGTTCACGTTTTGAAAGAAAATGTAATAAAGAGAGACTGGGTGATGGATTTATGATTTATCAAAAGCACTTTACCATATGGCAGTCGTCATTGGCGCAGATTTCCAAATGTTTGTTTTATGAAAGGAGACCAGAGATCCTTTTAATCTGAGCCACTTAACCTGGGAAAGGATGCTCAAGTCACGTGACCACAAGTCCCCCCTAAAGGATAGGAAACATGCCAGTGTTGATCACTGAGTTTCTTTGAAAGATGGAATTTGTACCTTCATTTTAGTGGGATAACATGCACCGAAGCAGAAAGTTTAAGGACTAAATTGTGTTGCACTGAAAAACTGGTTGGTCTGATTGAAAGTGCAGGCAGCCACTGCGCAACAGGAAACCAGTCTGAATTCCCAAACGTCGATATTACTATGTTGATTCGCTGATTGCAGCAGTACACAGAGGTTTTGAATTAAAAACACAATTTATAAGAATCCAGAAGAGGAAATATTTGTTGATGGCGCCGAGGACATGTGGTATAGCCAAGAAATCTTGTAAACTATTCATGTGCAGTCAGTTCACTTTTCTGGTACAGCAAAGCATGTGTAGAATATGCCACCAAAACAAGACGGTGCAAAGTTGATACATTTCTTGGTAAGTGATATCTTATTTGACTTAGCTTACCACTCACATGCTACTCGTATTTTTTGTGACTCCTGTTTTATTATTTCTATTTCTTATTTCTAAATGTTTAATGTGCACGATAACGAGCTCGAGCTCAAATTTGGACTTATTTAGGTTAAATAACAATTAGCGTCACTTGCTGGAGGACCCTTTGGAGGAATCTTTCTGAGTCATGATCCACCTTCCTCTGCACATTGCTTAAATCAAAATACTGGACACTTGCTTTTGAAAACCCCCTGAAACAAATTTAAATACAAGTGGAATGAAACCCAGAATATTGTTATATGTCTTACGTAAAGACATTTTGGTAAAACAATACCTCACAATCTGAGGCCTATTTTAACTCTATAATGCCCACATTCACTGCCAGGCAATATTGACATTTCTGGTAACAGGCCACCGCGTCATGTTGAGGTCGGCAGGCCTATAAATTTCTGCTGAAGGGCGTGATTCCCCTCATTGTCGTTCACTGGAGATACGCTGAGTTACCTGGACAATTTATTTTTTCTGCAGGCGACGTGGTGGCTTTGCACTTTTCGTATCATAAGGTGTTTTTTTTCTGGGAACATTATCACATTTTGTTTTTTGCAATCAGTTTCATCATTAAGGCTGGGAGCAAGCAGAGATGTGTGGACCAAACGTTGATCTGACAAATAAAGGTTCATTTTACAATTTCATTATCCTGCACTTTTAGGCTATTATTAGATTTTAGGACACCTAATTAAACTGCCTTTTGGGACTTTGCAGTGCAATAAGTACAGTCCAGATGTGAACTGTAGTAAATGTAATTTAAGTTTGCTATTTGACAGATTTAAATAGTATAGGTTGTGTTATGATAAGGTGGTGGAAGTGTGAACCAGCTAGGAGGGATGTTTCTCAACGGCAGACCTCTCCCTGAATCCAAGAGGAGGAAAATGATTGAGCTGGCCTCGGAGGGAGTCCGCCCAAGCCAGATCTCCAGGATACTTCGGGTACACAAAACCTTTTTGGCAGAGTTGCACAAATAACCTTATTTAGGCTTTAAACCAAGTGTCTCCGATTTTGGTGAGAAAGGTTGGCTACAGCATCTTGCTGTGTTAATACTGTACCTAACAGGCCAGTTTTAGTAAATAAAAACACAACTTTGTATGTTCAGATTTTAAGAAAGTGGAACCCACTGCGCATTTCAGGTGTCCAACGGGTGCGTCAGTAAGATCCTGAGCCGCTACCGCCGCACTGGACTCCTGGAGCCAAAGACCATTGGAGGGAGCCGACCTCGGCTGCTCACCCCCGGTGTCATCTCCACAATCATCCAGTGCAAAAGGGAAAACCCAACAATTTTTGCTTGGGAAATTCGAAAACGGCTCGCAGCAGCACGAATATGCAAGGCCTCCAAAGTCCCCAGCGTAAGTGAGATTGAAATTCAATTTTGTTTTAATGGAACTGAAAATGTTCCAGCATTTGATGATGCTTTTTTTTTTGCACACTGTGTTATGCAAGGTGTCGTCTATAAATCGGATTTTAAGAAAGTTGCACTTGGACCACGGACCGATGTGCATGGAGATCAATGCGCACGTCAGGACTGAGCAGGGTAAGTCACCTGTGAAGGTCATTGGACTGAAAATAAGGGAAAGGATGGAGAACCTGTGACCTCCAACTGGTGGCCATTATAAGGAAGACAGTCAGTACTATACAAGGATAAAATGCATCACTTCCTAATTTGATCATTTAAATATCCTTTTATATAATTAACCCTGTTGATTTCCCACGTGAGTTCCCCCAAATGTACTGTACAAAAACAAAAGACGAGTTTATGTAGGTCCAACCAGCGTAACAACAAACTGATGTAACGTGTGTGTGTATATCATGTGCAGATTTTGATTCTCTGATTCAAGAGGAAGTGGATGAGAGAAAGATATTTGAGACGGTGTGCAGTAATGACCAGAAACCTATAGGCGTCCAGCACCGAAACCGCACCACCTTCACCCCGGAGCAGAGCAGAGCACTCGAGCAAGGTGACCTGAAATCTTAAAAAGTCCACGCATGTCTCAAACTAACACAACACTGCATTTTCCCACTCAGAAAAGCAGTTAAATACATGTTTCTATCTCCCGAATCAGAATTCTCTCACAGCCAGTATGCAGATATGTACACGAGAGAGAAACTGTCGGCTGAGATCAAACTTCCTGAGGACACCATCAAGGTAGACTCATCATTTTTAAATGCTCACACAGAATCGGAAATGTAATCGTTCTGCTCTTGAGTTGATTGTCTGTCTCTCAAAGGTCTGGTTTTCAAACAGACGGGCTAAATGGAGGAGGGAAGCCAAACACAGGAGTAGCACGCCGAGTAAGTGTGTGCATGTGCTTACTTGGATTTGAGTGTTCAAGGCAAGGCCCTGAGAGATTATGCATGACACAACCATTCAACCATTAACAAAAGGATATTGAACTGAAGAGCAATGGAAAGCCCTTCAGCACACGCCCATTCACACCTCACAGTTATCTGACAAAATGTTTTTCTCCATAACACCTGCAGACCTTCAAAAGCAAAGAGATTTTGTTCCTGTGAATCCATCAGTGCCACACAGCTTCACATCTCAACAGGTATAGTGTGAATTAGCGCTCTGTGAGACAAACTTTAAAGGCCCTGAAAACTTTTTTTTTTTTCTGAATGAGCTTCTTACTTTGAGCAACACAACAGTTTTGCTTGTTTCACATAAGAGATTTCCATGCGCCAGTCAGGATTTAGCAACATCTGAATCAAAATTGGTGGGTTGTTTGGTCACTGCCAATCAAATCTGATCAAACCGCACCCACACAGTCCTGATGAAGCAGAGTAGTTGAGTTTTTGACTGTTTTTGCCTATTTAGTCATGAGTATTTAATGTTATAGAGCAATACTTAAAATTTGAAGCCAAGTGTTGGGGTAGGGGCTTTAAATTTAAGTATTATTGAAGTAATATGACTGATATGTTTAAAAACCTAGGAAATACAAAATGGCTTTTGGTTTCTCACAGATGACAGACATACTGTATAGTCACATTTGGACTATGTTTGTGTTGCTTTGAAGGCAACAGGAGTGTCGAGAGTCTACTGTGAAAACTCAGACGCCACCCCTACATACAACACAGTTGCCAGGAAGTTGCAAAATGGCTTCTTCTTCCCAACAGAAACTGGTAAGATCCTGCAAAAGTCTCTTGTATCAAATCATTGAGTTCAGTTGTCTCTATAGTGTTTGAGTGTCCTGATTCTAAAATGCTTAAACAGTAGGTTATCCATGTGGACGATGATAGTGAGTTTTTAAATTAGTGACTTCTGTTATAGGTGTAAATCTGAGTGTAGCTGTAATGTCTAGCTGTAGTTTAGCTGAAGGTCACAGACCTGGGCCTGTTACACCACTTTTTTGTGTGTTTTTGCATTTTAAGGTTGCAAACAACAAGAAAATGACTTGCATTGATTTTGTCAGCAATAACTTTCTATATATCTTTTTTGTCTGCACACGTCATTGTGGTACTAAATTATTACAATTATCTTATTATTGTATATGATTTGTCTGATGTACCTCCCCCACCAGCCGGTTTTCCTTTTGTTTCCATTTCAGCCAAATTTCTAAAATGTCACTGTCACTATTTATGTATTTGTATATCATAATAGAATTAGATTGCTGTTGATTTAACATGTTATTTGCCAGTGTAGATGTGAAAGATTTCACACAAATAAAATTAACCTGCTTTTGCAGAATAACATATAACTGAGAAAATGTTGAGATGCTTTTTAAAAAAAAAATCAACAGTGGGGTAGATGTAGGGTAAATACTTGTGTCTGATTAGCAATTTCTGCCCTGAGCATATATGTGATTAATCATGTGATCACTTGAGAGCTGCTCTTAAATGTTATTCCTGCTCTTAGCTGTAAGTCGCTTGAGAAATGTGTCTTAATCTTCATTTTTAGCAAATAACTTTTTTACTCCTAATTTGGCTCTGAAGGACATTCTTAAGTGTGATCTTTAGCAATTTGAGAATTATAATAATAATTTCATTCCCTCAATCTGACAGGTATGGGAAATTCTGAACATCTGACATCCATCTCAGTCCCACCCTCATTCCTCCATCAGTCTAATAACATGATGGCCCAGACCATGACAGACAAGACTCCACTGGATCTCCACAGGGATAGATTCACTTTCCCGCTGGTGCACCATCACACAGACACAAGGACACACCTCCCTTTGGCAACTGAGACAATAAGAACAGACCACCCTGCGGCTCAGTGCTGGAACCAGCAGGCAATTTCTTTCACTTGGAGCCAGTTTCAAACAGACGAGAGGTTTCTATTTGCCCAGCAGCCCTGGGATGTGAATCCACATCGCTACCTGGACTAAATGTGTGACCACAGTTGTAACATTAGTGAACATGTTTGATGTACAGGGTTGAAAATGCATTTCTCACTGGATCATCAGCATTTGGAGCGCAACTGAATTCTAGACAGGAGGGACACATTCTAACCAGCAGAGGGCGACAGAGGACTGGAGTTACAATCTTGTCCCTTACACTTTGTTTTTTTCAAATGCACTGCAGCTTCACTCATCACTTTTCCTTGAGTCGGTACTATTGAATTCCCATTAATAAGGAGTAACATAGAAATGAATATCTTAAGTATTATTCTAAAGTTCTCTAAAGTTGTAGTTTTTGATCGGTTACGTCAGACAACCCCACAAACACAATGGATCTTTAATCCACTAAACTGACCTGTAAAGAAGACAAAATTAATGCAACTTGATAAGACATAAAGTGCTGAATAAAGCTTGACAGATAAAATGGAAAATGTTTTTGTTTTTTTTAGAAGTGATGATTGGTTTTATGTATGCAAGTTTCCAGGAAATAAGGTGTTATGTGCCATGGTTTATTAGCCAATAAACACAGGTTCTGCTTGAAAGGGTGTAGATTTTAGAGGGCACATTTAGTGTTAATGGAGAATATTAAAAGAGAAATGATATTTGGTTATATGAGCATAACTTTAACTGGATTCTCTACAGTATATCTGCTCAGTGATGATTGTTACATAAATCATAGCTCCATGGATCGTTTAAGGTTACCACTGGATAATATGGATGTTATCTCTTTTATAGTCTTGGGCTTGCTGTTTGTTTAAGTGCAGAAGGAGGTTAAGGCGTTCTTCCAAGATTTCTTTCCAGGGGAGGCCAGTGGGAAAATCTATAAAAGTATAGCTTCAAAAAGTCTAAACATGACCTGATATCTGCTCTGCTCGGTATCAGTTTTTATGACTGCAACAGGGCAGAGGCATTGAGTTCCTTTATATCCCTTTACTACAGCGAAGAGACTGTAAGACTCGGGAGTTTCTCGATAATTGGTCACCGGGGTTGGGAAGGTTGGGATCAGAAGGCAAACAGCTCAGCCAGCAGCATGGAAGTGGCCTACTGGCAAAATGACCTGTCGGAATTTAACGCTGCGAAGCCAGATAGGTAAATGACATCTCCACATGACAGTGTACGTTTGTGTTCGGATTTCTGCTGCAAATGTAAATCATCTGTGAGCCTTTTAAACAGCTTTAGTTCAGTTATTGAAATGGGATCATGATTTTCTCCTCCAAACCTTCTTATGTTCAGTTTTAGTGTTACTGATAGAGGACCAACTGTAGTGGAAAGTAACTGAGTTTACTCAAGTACAATTCTCAAGTACCTGTACTTGAGTATTTCCATTTTATGCTACTCTATATTTGTACTCCACTACATTTCAGAGGCAAATATTGCACTTTTTACTTCACGACATTTATTTGACGGCA
>NTHP01000028.1:827324-893474 GCA_003416845.1 Oplegnathus fasciatus
CTGCTTTCTGCAGTAATTAGCCAGGTGCACACAGGTGTGAAAATGAGCAGAGCTCCAAAGAGTCTGCAAATTCTTTTCTCCACATTCCTCACATTCCTACATTACCCTACTGCTTGTACGCATGAACACATACTTGTATTACTTGTATCTGTGTTGGCAGCAACAGGGATGGTTTTTGAAATGTGACCAAAACAATGCCGATGGAAAGACACCCACTCTTTGTTTTTGAAAGAAACTCTCACCGCTGGAATGAAACACACCCTAGAAAATGTGGCAACCTGTTTGCTACGTGTAAGACAACATTTTATCTTCTGTAGCCTGTTTATTTGTCACAACAAATACTTGCACATTATCAGCAACCCTCTCAATAACATTGCCAACAAGGTTCTATCTTTAACTTCAAAGGCAGACATTTTTTGACAAGTTAATAATGCTTTCGACCTTGTTCTGAAAGAGCATCCACCTTGAAAGAATAGTTTGGGAAATACACTTATTCGCTTTCTTGCTGAGAGTTAGATGAGAAGAGTGATATCACTGTCATGTCTGTGGGATAAATATGAACCTACAGCCAGCAGCTGGTTAGCTCATGTTTCAAGTTTTCAAGTTTTAAGTTTTATTTGTCACATATAATCATACAGGGCATAATCATAGTGAAATGTGTGACCGTTAGCTCCTTCAATTGTGCAATAAAAATAAGTGTAAAATAAAATAAGAATAAAGAATAGAAATACGTAAAAAATAACAATGTTAACTATAGTAGTAACTTGAATAATAAAGTAAGTAAAAATAGCTTAGCCTTGCACAAAGACTGGAAACAGGGGGAAACAGCTAACCTGGCTCTATTCAATGGTAACAAAATCTGCCTACCAGCCCCTCTAAATCTCACTAATTAACATGTGATAGGTTGTTTGTTTAATCTGTACAAGGTGTTTCGAGTCTTTGTGCTAAGCTAAGCTAATCAGCTCCTGGCTGTAGGAACATATTTACCTTGCAGACAGAGAGTGGTTTCGATTTTCTTATCCAACTTGGGAAGAAAGCAAATACATTTGAACTACTCCTTTAGGGGTCTGCTAAATAGACCACTAAAAATTGCACTATATAACATATATCTCATTCACATCCGTTCTACTATGGTGAACTAAGGGTCTGCTAATATTTATGGCTGACGTAGCGCAGATGTATCTACTGTTACAGAGATAAACATTAGAAGAGACAAGGTTATTTAAGCCACTCACAGTGCTTCAGTTTGCAGTAGTCCCAGACCAAACGGTTATTTGGATTGGTGTAACACCAGGGGCCATGTTTGTCCCGATCCGGGTTCCGGCAGTAGTTCTTCTCCAGCCCTACGTGGGATTCTGTAGAGTGAGAATCCCCACTGTAAAACACACAAATACAGATTCTCATATTCCACTTGTTATTTCGCACACAGTGTATCAGAACTAACACTGGGTCACGTCTCATAAAGATTCATATACACCCTCACACTCTCAAAACTCAAGAGCATGTGCATACATGGGGTCATATAGTACATTCACACCGTAAGTAACCACGGTATGCCTGGAAAGTCTGACTCTGGCTTTCCTATAGTGCTATGAATCCTCTGCATTCGCTGCACGGAGCCCGTAGAAGGAAACGCAGAGTTTTGTGAAGAGTGCTCATGGGAGTATGAAAGTATGCACTCTAAGCATTCAGCAGGACTCAGACCAGCAGGAGCCACATCCTCTATGGAACGATTTGGTTGTGCTCCAGATTTGTAGGAATTCACATCTAATTGTGTGTCTTTTTGCAACGTTCCACTTGGCTCTAAGAGAATCAAATGTAATCTCGTTAGATATCCAAAATATCACTGAAAAGCAATTACTAGGTAGGTAGTTTGGACACACACACACAAAAATAGTGCTAAGCGATGGGCAACAATTTGTCAGGGGGTGAAGATAATTCCTCTTCCCAGGAGAATGTTAAACAAGCTGTAGCTCTCAGCAGTTTTTCCTGGGATGACCCTTAACCTTGAGCAGGGTAGACTCGCTGGCTGCAGTCTACGCAAGGGAGCTGATTGGCTTTGATCTACTTTCCTCAGAAAGCACTTCCTGGGGTCAGGGGTCGGCTCTGGAACATGTCCATCTGTCTGTGCCATTTTGGCTTTTAAAATTCCTGTAAATTAAGTAATTCCAACAGCCGACTTAAGCATGGAGCAACAGCCCTGGAGTGGGCAACCTTTCCGTCAGGATGGGTCACTTGGAGAGCACCCCGGGGTTTCCTCTCGTCAGTTAGATGAATAATAATTGGGCCTTGTATTGACCCCTGAGGAACCTCTGATTTCCTCTCGCTGTTTGTTTTCACTGCCTAGCTTCATTCATATGAAAGGGATTTTCACAAGGCAATGGGAGCTAAGTCGTCAACAAACACTCATCAACTGAGCTGAAAAGAATGTCAGCCTCTCTAGGAAATATCTCCAGTGTTTCTCAGAACAGCTTAAGCTTGACTGGGAGTTAGTAGAAGGAGCAAAACAACTAATTTATATGCAGAATAAATGACTCTGTTACCTGTTTATGTGATGTGACCAGTCTGCACAGGGAATCCCCGATCGAGTTGTGGATAAAGTTCCCCTATATGTCTCTCCATTTTCTTCATAACACTCTGAGGAAAAACAGGATAAAGTTATTTTAGACCATCTTGTTAAATAATCCCAGGAGAAATAGAATTACTGAGCCCAGCAGTTTCTAAACGCAATCAGTAAGTTTCTCAAAAAGCTACATATATGATTTTGGTGGTGTCCTTCTCATTGATGCAAACATAACATAATCAAGTTCAAAATTTTGGCTTCTCTTTGTGGTTTGGATAAATTTAATGTCAAGGGCCCCTGTGTAACCGGTGGTTCTCAAATATAATAGAAAAATGAAACCTTGCTATGTCTGTTCTTAAACAGAATCAGAAGAGGGGCTATAGTAACTAACAGACTGGCTGCAGCTTGACATGTGTGGTCTCCTTACTGTAAATGTAAAGCAGAGAAACATGGGAAATGACAGTGAGCACTATTGCCAAAGTCTGGTGTTTTTGTTCTTCCATGAAATGGAATTCACTGGGCAGCATGCTGCCAAGTGGCCCAGTCCTACGGGAGCAATGTAGAAAGTGTTTGTGTAACTCCACTTTGCAAAGACATGACATGGCTTTTGGAGCATTTTAGGTCTGTATTTCAATCACATTATTCAAGAAACAACATGGAAATTTCGTAGTAATTTACAAGATATTTGCCATGCTTTTGAAGCTTGGTGCTTAGAAAATACTCTGGAAGTCTTAAAGGAATAGTTTGACATTTTAGGATATACATTTATTCGCTTTCTTGCTGAGAGTTAGATGAAAGAAATCTCACATCTGTGTTGTAAATATGTAGTTAGAGCCATCAGGTGGTTAGCTTAGTTTAGCATTAAGACAAAGACATAAAGAAAGTGTGGTTTTACTGGGGGTTATGTGCCAAACTATTTCTTGGCCAGGTAACTTCCTGGGGTTTTCGCAGGTCCGCACCTTGTCACTGTTCGCCAAGAAATAGTTACAGCACACAACTTCCTGTAAAACCACAACATGTCATTTTTACATTGCTGTCTAGCTCTAGCTACATATTTACTGTACAAACATAAGAGAGGTTAAATGTTCTCATCTAACATGTGGCAAGAAAATGAATTAGCATATTTCCCAAAATGTTGAACTGTTCCTTTAAAATTGAAGTTGTACAGTAATTTACCTATTTTTTGTGTGGCCTCAGCATCACACCTGGGGATGTGGGTGCAGTTGGCTATCCTCTGATTAGGGTCTGTAGTGAAGCACCATGGGTAATCTGCACCATCAGGGTTACGGCAGTAGTTCTCTCTGAGGTCTCTATAACACATACACAAACTACAATTTAAATGATGGTGCTGATGACTGTATTTTTTACAGCAAAGCTAGAATTTTTACGTTTCACTTTTATTATTTTTCCTTTTGGCATTTCAACAATCAAAAGCGCAAAATGAACAAATCACCTCCTTGACACAGCTGAGAGAAGTGAATCCAAGCTGCCAGGGGCCATGAAGCAAACATTACTCACTTGCATTTGAAGTTCTGAGGAAGAAAGGAGTGGTTATGGGGAAACTGGGAGTCCCAGCGCTGACATGTCACACCCTCTGGAGTGACATTCATTGTGCCTCGGTAATCCATGCCTTTCCCCTGGACACAGGATGTAGTTACATTGACATCTGTGTCCTCACTTGAGTCAGAGTCTAGCAGAGAAAGAACAAGACATAGAAATTGTAATTGTGAGTGTAAGCATGAGAAAGAAGGCACAGGAGAAATGCCCTAAGCAGAGTGAGATGTAGAAATCGAAGGCAGGAAGGAGGGAGGGAGAGAAGGAGGGAGATATTAATCCCCAGAAGAATGTGTCATGTTTAACCTAGAGACAGATGATCAAAAACAGTAGCACTCCCCCCTTGTCTCAAATGCGATAGGGAACTTTCTGTGTATTCATAACACTGGTGCCCCACATTCTTGCACGTAGGGACATCCACAACAACATGCACGTTATTTAACTTGCTGACGGCACACAATGTCACAGGTTGTTGTAAGAAAAGCCTGGAGTCTGATCATATTTATGAACACATCTTTGCCTCAAAATTAAACATTAAAATCTGTTTTTGGTGTATTTGTTTATTGCAGCCCAACCAAAGATATCACATTCAACTCGGTCTGGCTGGGGCAACTTTATCCACCGGAAAACTATTCCAAACATCTTCAGATGGAATTCTGCTTTTCAGCAGAGCAGGGATAGCAGTACAGAGGGAGCGACTTCTCCCCTCAGGATTTCTGTCTCTGTTTCTTTAGCCTTTGACAAATGAGATGGGAGAAGATGGAGGAGGAAAGGGAATGTTTTGAAGCAGAAATGAGAAGGCGGATGGAAAAGAGGGATTCTTTGGCTTGATGTAATGCATGCCAGTGTCTGTGTGCACTGTGTAGTACAGGTCAGTGGTTTTTATCTTTCTGAGGGCAGGAATTGAGGGATGCACACATCTGGACAAATGCAGATCCTCCGCCCTCGCTGTAAATCATAACATGTACTGTATAGTACGTGTGTATGTGTCTGACAGAGACAAAGAGAGATGCTCTGTGTGTTTGTGGGTGCACATGTGGGAATATTTCATCGTGCTTTCAAAGAAAAAAAATGAAGAAATTCTCTAATGGTGTAACCTCGTTTTGGCGTCCATTCTTTTTCTTTTCCCTCTGTCTTTTATATTACATATGAAGGCAAAAGTTATCTAAACCACAACTCTGTCAGGGTCTGCCAAATGTGATATGACTCAAGTGAAGTTATATTGTTTCTCCCATCAACATATACGTTGAAACAATTTTTTATTATAATACCATATCAAATACATTAGGGCTGCAACTAGTGATTATTTTCATTATCGATTAATCTGTAGATTATTTTTAGTCTCTAAAAACAATAATTTCCACGAGGGCAAGCAGACGTCTTCACATTGCTTGTTTTGTTAGTCCAAAATCCAAAGATATCCAATTTGCCACGATATAAAATAGAGAAAAGCCTCAACTCCTCAAATTTAAGGAACCAGAGAAAGTTTGGCATTTTCTCTTGATAAATAACCTTAGGTTACTTGCGAAAGCCCGGTTCTCTGAGTAGCACGAGTGAGATGTCAATTTATAATTTAAATTGTAGATACGTTTTCTGACAATTGATTAATGAAGTGTTCCTATTCCTTTCTGGATTGGTGAAAAGTTTCTTAGTAAGGTGTTGGGCTACCACGAGCCACCAGAACAGCTTCAATGCGCCTTGGCATGGATTCTCCAAGTCTCTGGAGCTCTACTGGAGCAATGAACACCATTCTTCCAAAAAATGTGCCCTCATTTTATTGTTTGATTATGGTGGTAGAGAGTGTTGTCTATCACGTCAGTCAAAAACCTCCCATGGGTTTTCAATTGGATTGAGATCTGGCGACTGCAACATATAATTCACATCATTTTCATACTCATCAAAACATTCAGTGACCCTTTGTGCCTGGTATGGCAGCATCTGCATTGGTTATGTTTCTCCATGCCACTTTTCCTTTAATTTGTCCCTTGTTTGTATATATCATGATTTTCATATCACTAAATCAACTATTAGACCCTCCGATGGCCATGTGACGTGTCTCTGTATAGTAGCCTCTATTGTAGTGCTCCATTTTACTGCCCCTTCTCATCTGTGAGTGGTCTCAGTAAAACACTTCTGGCTCTCTGAACTCAAACCCTCCCCTCTGCAAACAACCTATTTACTCTTCCTTGTTGAGGTAGAAGGATTTGAAGCCAACCACCACATGAAACACCCAGCCTGGTAAACAAAAGTCTTATGAGACTCTGCAGGGGAGAAGAGTGGCATTCTTACTCTGCCCCAAAACCACTGAAGTCTTGTATGTAACAAACCCCCTAGCGTCTTCAAACCACTAGCTGGTAGTACCCAACCACAGTCTGTCTGTTAAAAAACCAAACAAGGGATCCTTAGCACTATGTCCACTTTTGAGTCTTATAATGGATTCCTAACTGCGTGATACATACTGTTATATGAGAAAAACTAGCAACAGAGTCATAAATCAGCTAAACAATAATTTGGTCTTCAGTTGATTTATTGAAGACTTTGTCCACAAAACCAAAGCCCAAGATTTGGAGTACATTATACAGTACATGGGCCCTTACCACACACAGTGATGTTGCAGTACTCCCACGGAGTTTTGGGATCCATGGTGTAGCACCAGGGACGAAGACGATTATCTGGGTTACGACAGTAGTTGTCCTTTAAGTCTTTGTCCCGATACCTGAGAGAGGAGACAGAGAGGATATACGGAGGAAAGAAAATAGGAGGGAGAGAAGTAAGTCATAACAACTGGTGAGGTCTACCTCTCCTGAGCATTAGCGTCATTTCTTTAAGCATCTGTCATGGGTGTGTGCAGCATTGTCCGTGAGAAAGGTTAGTGTGTGATTATCAGCTTTGCAGCTTACTTTTTGGGCTGGAAGTGGTGTTTGTGGGGCCTTGTTGAGTCCCATCTCTGGCACTCCTTGCCACTCTCTGTATGGTCCATTTTGCCCCGGTAATCTTCCCCGTTACATGTCATACAGACCTCTGTCGACAAAGAAAACAACGTTTATCAAAACTTTCTTTTCTCTACTAATGAATGCAAACACAACTTATGACTTCAAGAGGGAAATAAACTACAGAAACATTGATTAAATGTTAGAACACCCCCAGAAAAGGTCCATGACAGCTTCTTTCTAATGTGATTCTAATTTATTTTAGCCAAATCTTATTGTCCAGTGGTGTTGTTTGGGAGGGTCTTACCCTCTGAACACTGTGGTATGCCACACTCCTCAGCTCGTACGTTGGGGTCTGTGGTGTAGCACCACGGACCACCAGGATCGTTGTTGGGATTCCGACAGAAGTTCTCTCTCAGGTCTTGCGTTGGGTACCTATCAGGATAAAACCTACAAGGGAGTAGACAGACATTACTGAAAGTGTTAACTGATACTGTAAGCTGTATAAATACATTTTTGGGAGTACTTTCACACTTGGCTGCTCGAATGGTGTATACAGTACCGTACCTGCCTGCAAGTGCTCTCAGTAACAAGCCAAATAAATTCAAAAGGCATTTACATTAAGATGTAAGCTTCATTCTGAGAAACTGTAGTGGCTATAGTGTGACCGGGTTACATTTTAAATCCTAGAATGACCCGTCACAGAAATCTTATGCAAAGTAAGCCATCAATACGTTTCTTCTCTCCAGGTTTTGCACCTTTTGCATGATCGCCTTACTGATTCCTACCATATCCCAGCTCCCTCATGTGTAAAGCAGCCAGACTCTGTCACAGCACAGTAACCACCAACAGCACAGAACAATGCTACGAACCACTTGGAGCAGCCCAAGCAGGTCTTTTGCTGGCAGCCTTTGAACACGTTTAAACCTAATCCCTCTCTGTCAGCGGCTACATCAAGTCAGCGCGAACAAGCGACTGTAAGAAAAAGAACCTCACTAGTCCAAACATATGGGAAGTAACAATGGGGAGCTGCATGAGATCCCCGTGCTAAATGGACAGCGCATGAAATTCGTCTTCTGTCAGGGCAGGATGATGAAAAGCTGGCATGTCAGCACCCCCTGATCCCTGCCGACCACATTCCCCCCTCCCACCCAGGGAGACAGAGAGGGAAGACAGGAGAAACAGTTGTGGGCATAGAAGAAGAGTGAAAAGAAACAAGTGAAGTGACTGACTTAAGTGCTTAAAAAAGAAAAAGTGAGAATAATGGAGTGAGAATAAAGGTGGGAGCTCAGTGTTTAATTGATGATGTAAAAAGAAACAGCATGTGCAGGAAAAGAAAAAAGAAAAGCAAAAAGAACCACCCTCCCTTCAGCAGCTCGTCTGAACACTCTACCCCAGACAATGACTCTTTTCTTGGGGGAGTCTGCTCTGCTCTCCCCTCCGTGCCCTGGAGCTTACACAAGGTTTCTACACTAATGCACAACATCACTCAACCCAGGACTAGAAGAAATCTCAGGCATCTAACTTGGCCAAAAAGAGAGACAGAAGGTGAAGGTCCTACGCTACAGATCATAGTCTCACCTATAGAAAAATATAACAGGTTTAAGACTAATAGCAGCATTTCACTTACAGTACAGTATGCATGTAACTAAAACAAAACACTTGCTCCCCTTCAATGCAGCAGTCTGCCAAGTGCCAAAACTCACATCTGTTGTGTGTAACTCACAAGCTCGATATATTTCTATCATGATACAGTATTCTTAATTTATAAATGGAATTACAAGGTTCCTCACTTTACAAAAAAGGTTGCATCTGGTGAGAGTCCGTAAAAGGCCGCGGCATGGGAGCAAGTTGGCCATAATGATGTTGCGCTAACAGATGTTGGCCAGTTATTCATCTCCTTGCCAAAGACCGTTCCCACCGGAGCTCAGGCAGACACTATGCACACATGCTTCGCTCCCTGGGCCGGCTAAACACATTGGCTAGATTTTGGATATCACTAAAGATGAAATCTAGACCTGAAGTAACTGCTGCAAAATGTCTTGCAACACGCACCTGGTGATTATGGAACAAACATGGCCATGCCTCAATGCTACAGCATCCAAAAGGAATAAAGTATTCTCAGATTAAAGCAAGCAAGCAGGGACATGAATCTTAAGACATTAATAATGATTTTTGGAGGCGGTGGGACAGCTGAAAACTGCTCAAGCGTCCTGGAAAGAATTGTTTGACATTTTGGGAAATGCGCTAATTCACTTTTTTTGCTGAAAGTTAGATGAGAAGATCAATAGCACTCTCATTTTTGTCTGTTAAATATGAAGCCACAGTCATGAGATGGTTAGCTTAGCTTAGCTTAGCTTAGCTTAGTGTAAAGACTGGAAGCAGCTTGCCAGGCTCTATCCAAAGGTAACAAAATCTGCCTACTTGCACCTCTAAACCTCACTAACAAGTGGCTAGTGGACAAGCCACGTCAGCTGTTTCCACCTGTTTCCAGTCTTTATGCTAAGCTAAGCTAAGTGGCTGTTGGTGGAAGCTTCATATTTACCATACAGACACAAGAGAGGTATCAATCTTCTCATTTAACTCAGCAAGAAACTCCAGGGTTGTGTTTCTGTAGCTAAGCGTGCTCACTGACCTCCCAGTGGAAATATGTGGAAAAATAAAAGAATGTCCCCTTGGGAGTAAGTAACTGATTGCAATGTTATCTATTATTATTAATATGAACAGGAATTTTCCATTCCATTTCATTCTCCACGCTCGGCCGGGCATCAATACAACACTTCTTTCAGAGCCTTGGTTCAAACACTAAATATAGACAACAGGTGGAAGTCCCATTCCTGGAAGGGAACCTCCTGAGAAATCACCCCTGCCCCACGGTGATCAGTCAAGCATGAAAATAATAGTTACCTGAAACTCAAATGGTGCGTGGTTCATTATGGCGGTAATTCTCACACAGCGGGACAGTCCCATGTTAGGTAACCCCACAGTGGCACTAAATCTCCCTTAAGTAAAGCTCCCTTTGACCCTTTGAAAGTTAAAAGTTGCTGACAAGCCAGGGTGATGTTGTTGGACGTTACATTTGCCATCTGGGACGGGGACTGGAACCGCGTGTCAAATAAACAATGACAAAGTATTCTTAATGTGAAGAGCGGCTTCTGGAAACGGGAAGGGAGAAAGAGAGGAAAGGAGAGGAACACTGCAATGTGTTTTAATTGTGGGGGATCACTGAACTTTCTCTCAGTATGTGTATGGCTTTGTGAGCTCAGCTGGACAACAGACGGAACATGACTTCAGTCCATAAATTTTGCGCTTTCTTTCTTTTATTCTACCTCCTTTCTGTCTATTTTTCACCCTGCACTTCTTCAAACCCTTATTACTCTGTCTCTCACCNNCCCCCCCCCGCCGCAGTTAAAATATCTTGTAACTAATGAGCCCCACTAATGAGATGCTGGCACACAACCATCGTCACAAATCCACTGATCTTGCCTCGCTTGCAGTTGAGAGAAAACATCTTCGGGGATACACCTGATGGCCTACAGTGCAGCAGAAAAACAACCTCATTGGAGAGGACATCCCTGCGTGTGTTGAAAGAAATCAGACTTAAGTCTGGCTAAACGTTCACTTGTCTCCGAGCCTCCGCCTTCCCTTAACCCCAGGGGTGCAAGGGGATGATCTGAGCATCAATAAATCAGCTGCTGAGGCCTGTTCAATATCAGACACAGAGAAATAGAGAAGGAGCATCCAGGAAGGTGGTGGAAGCCTAAAGATTAAAGAGGCGGGCTTTGAAGGCTTCTGTTTCAAATCTACGGGAATCTGACGAGGGGAAGTGAATGATTAACACCTTCTACTCCTTAAAAAGTGCCAAAAAAGTGTCGCGCAAGCAAGGCACTGCACCCTCAAACGTGACACGTTAATGTTTGTAACCGTTCCTCCTCTCATGAATAGCCTTTCTTCGTTAAAAAGAGAGGACTTACGTGTGTTCATTGATGTTATTATCCGACCAAGCTTGGCAAGTGATGTTTGACTTCGTCCAAGACCTCCTCCCTCTGTAGTTGTCCTTGGTGCCGATGATACACTCCCTTATATAATCTGAGTAAGAGCAAAGGCATAAAAAGCATTTGAAAACATCCATTCACGTTCTCAGTTTGATACAAGCTGTCCCTGTGTACTCTTTGTGTGCCAATTTATACAGCGTTTAGTCAGTTAAAAGTTGATTTGCGTTCGCTGCCTTGACCACCTGGAATATATTTTCCCATGTATGGTCAATAAGACTTTTTTACAGCGAGCGTTTTAGTATGTCCCAGCTTGTGTGTTATTCCCAAAACAGACAACTCCCTAAAGTTCATTAAATGTCACCGGGGGGAGTTTCCGTAAATTTTGCAGTAAATTCTAAAGTGGTAGATTCCACAGCCTGCAGTGGGGAAAAGCCTTTGCGCTCCAACTGTAAACAATGAATTTTTTTGTTTACACTCCACTTAAGCCCGCTACATGTTTATGCATGCAACTCTCTCCACCGGAGTGATTAAACAGCAGGGGGGTCAGGGGGTTTGGTTGCTTTTATTGTGTCAGCAGAAAAGCCAAAGACCTTAAAAAACACACAGCACAACCTGCAATCACAAACAAACAATTTGCCCGTGTACTGTAAATCCCTCTCTGCACCTGAACCTTCTCATGAGAAAAACACCAGAGTGCATAAAGTCAACTTCATGAGCCTGAAAATGACGACCTTTACCTTTTTTTTCATACAAAGTAAAGTTGACGTTGGCCTGCTTCTGCACACCCTGGGTGAAACGGTCAAAGGGAAGCAAGTGGCATTTCCTGTTGTGCCGATGAAAGTTGAAAGCCCTGTAGGAACACACGGGAAGTAGTCGAGAGATGAACAAATGATAAACAACCAAAATATGTAAATACTGCGGCTACACGGGAGGAGCGGAGGAGTGAGGGGAACACGGCCGTAAAGAAACCATGTGCTGGATTTCAGGGAAACAGAGACAGAAAACGTAACTCACCTGCAGTTGAAGTTTTTCTTGACCTTCTTGCACTTGCGGGCGCAGTGTTCCTGCGATCGGCTGTTTCGCACCAAAGGGGGCTGAGGACAGTCTGCGCAAACCAGCATGTGACTCTCGGTCTTCTCATACTTCTGTAACGACTGATGAGTCCTTTTACAAAAACCTGCAAGAACATGAGGACACAACATGTACAGTCATGAGATTTGCTGCTAGGTTGGAAAGAGATGGTCCTGCTGATGCCGGGTTCATCTCATATGAGATTTACTGTCTGTTGAAAGCTCTGAGTAATCCAACTTGATATGAAATTGGCAGCAACATGATCACGTCACCCAAAGTCTGTAGTTCAGGGTAATTAAACCCAAATTTTATGGATATAGTGCTGTATTGTCAATGTACAGTGTTCTTAACCCTTTACATGACCAACTTTTCAATCATACAACTGTCTTAAGTTGTCCAATGACGTGAGTGCTCCCAAGTCTTAAACATTGGTTTCTTTCCCATCTCTACCGTCCATCTAATACGGTGTGAATGCTGCATAAGTGCTGCTACAAGGACTGAGTTAGCCAGTGGCCAGTTCTGTTAAGACTGCTTGTTTGACAGTGAAGGTGGCGTTCGAGTTCTGGCTCCCAGAGGACAGTTTCGAGTTATCATCTGTCTCCATTATGCTTTCTATTTCCTAAATGATCTGCCCGGGGTTGCTTGATTACTCACCTTGCCATTTACTTCTTTTACCCGCCAAATATCACTTTCCTCTGCTGGGTTATTTAACGGTATGAGGTTCAGAATAACAGAAAGAAAACCCTCTTTTAAAAGAAAACAAGTTGGGGAGTGTCCTGGTAGCCAGGTGGTTGGGGCGCATGCTGTATGGCGGCGGCATCCGTGGTTTGGTTTGGATCAAGCCCCTTTGTTGCATGTTGTGCCCTCCTCTCTCTCTTCCCTCGTATCATGTCTGCATCTACACTGTCAGCTATCAAGTAAAGGCAAAATGCAAAAAAAAAGAAAAGAAAAAGAATTGTCTCCTCTTCATTGAAATAGCATCAAACATTACTCAAATACTGGGAGACACGGCCAAACATTTCACCGCTGCTGTCAAGGCGCTGCGGATGAAGAGGAACTTGTCAAATCGATGAGAATATTCTCCTGGTGGTTTGACTATTAGAACAGCAGGGAGCATGAACACTGGTGCCAGGGTCTTTGCATGGAGGAAGTGGAGCAAAGATGAAATGATTTCACTGTCATACATTGAACTCGGTGATATGTAATGTTAGCATCCGCACTGCTGAATAATACTAAAACTCTGCTGTTCTGCAGCTCTTGAGAGTTCTTCTCTTTAGATCGTGCTTCAGCTGTGCTGGCCAGAAGACTAGTTTATGTGTCAGAAAAGCAAGTATGAAGTGTGTCCAGGATCAAAGCCCGACTCAAAATGCCCCCCGAGCACTCCTGCTTCAAACCAAAGTAGCTGCCCAAGTAATGCAAAGTGGGTGCTGAACTGTGTAGACAGCCAAGAGAACAGAATGATGTCCATCCAACAGGCTGATGTGCTCCAGTGCCTCAGTCGGAGGTTTGATGCTCATGAAAGCATATCCCATATTTTACTGCTTTCAGAAAGAGCCAAAAAATCTGCTTTTTTTCAACATTTTTTTACTACTTTGTGGTATTTGTTGTGCTACAGTTTTATATTATCATAGATAAATTCAATGGATACCCGTGATTTCCCACAGAAACACATTTCAACATGACTCCTTAACAGTCACGAAAGTCTTATTGGAGCGCCTGCTGTTTAAGTACAGTGACACTGAGTTTATTCCTTTTCATTTTGAGCAACAAGGGTGACATTTATCTTTTAGGGAACAAAACAAGTTGAAGTCAGAATTCCTTTTTTCCCCAGGAAAGCTTGAATGTCACTCATTATTTCTACTATCTAACTGGCATCCAACGCATACTAGAAAACATACAGTAGGTGGAAAAATGGAAAACTGTCAAAGTTTGAAAAAGGACACATTATAGTTATTTCTTGTTTTATTTATAGGCGTTTGTTGAGAGCCATTTCTTTGGAAGAAGTACATCAAAAGAGAATTATGTCATTGCAAAGACATCGCATAATGTATATGAGATCCAAGTGGGTTCAAAAGCAGGACAAAACCATATTTTAAGTCCAAATCCTAGGTGATACAAATCATTCATTTTTACCTTGTGGAAAAAGTTAAGAGCCCATCCTTCAGCAGAATGGAGCTCTACTGTAAATGCTGTTTCTTACAGCAACATCTTTAGACGCATTATGTGTTTAGTTACAATAGTTTTCCGTTTATAATTAGGGGCAAGTGTGATATAAATCACACAGGAAAATCTCATGCTACTGAGTTACAGCTACATGCTCCCATGCCAAGATCCGACACAAGACGTTGTGTGTGTACTTAGGATATTGTAAACTGTGGAGCGTTTAGAGGCTCCTCGTGGTTGAAAATGGTTTTTGGGGAGAACGTGTTATTAATGTTTGGGCTCCACTGGACCACATCTGGCACTCATCACAGTGTTGTTCCAGCCCTGATGTCTGGCCAGGCTGCTCAATTAGATTTCACTTAGTCTCTTCCTCTCCTTGCAGTCAGACTCCTGCTATCTCCAAATCCCAAACATTTGCTGAAGTCGGAGATTATAATAAAATGTGCTCAATGGGCGAGTGTGAGAGGGATGAAATTTAATGAGAAGAGGCAGCAATGGCTTAAAGGAACAGGTTGGAGTCGCTGGTTTAGCTTGGAAAACGTAGAGTGGAAAGGTGAATGACCAACCCTCCGACCTTCCTCAGAAACTTCCACTTAGGTGCCCTTGAGCAAAGAACTTAAGTGTCAGCTGGATAAGTATTTTAGTCAAGCTTTCCTGCTAAACAAACTGTAAAAAATGCAAAATTGATCATCACACAATGTATACATTTTAAGGCAATGCTGAGGGGAAAACTGTATTGTATGAACAACAGGAAAGTAGCAGGTTAAAGGTGTGCCTCTGTCTGGGAATTAAGCAGATATTACATCTGCTTCAGAGAGTGCAAAATGTGGAGCTGGGCTCAGCAGCCAGATGTTAACCCCCCCACCACCACACACCCCTGTCCCTCTCTCTCTCTCCCTCACACACACACACGCACATGCACACACACCCCTTTTCTATCTCTCTACCGGGACAAACGCACGAATACCACAGTCCGGGGCGCGCATTTTACTTTCCCCAACTCCAGGGCGGCCAGAGGTCAGGGTCGGCACCCCTGGAGGTGGTAACTATGGTTTCAGTGCTTTACTCAGTGACATGTCAGCGGGGCGGATGTAAGCCGGGACGCTCTCTGCAACAACCAAATAATCCGCGTTTCATAAAAGGAGCGGCGCGGAGCTCGTTTGGATGCGTTTAAATGACTGGCGGTCCTGTGCGCGCCCCGGGGCTGTGCTGCAACATTACAAGTAGACACGCACTGCATCCCCTTGGTAGCTGGCGTCGGTCCAACAGATGCAGACATCACCATGACCTATATAAAAACTTAAATGACAAAGCAGTCAGATCAGCAGATGCACTTCAAAACACGCGCTTTGGCTGCCGTTAGGCACCTGGGATGGCACGGTGCGCGCAACTTTCTAAACGTCAAATATTATTGCGCAAAACAATTTAAAGGAATAATTATACCGGTCTTTATATCTATTTGATTTATGGCGATTAGAGCCAATGCGAAACTGAAGTAATGGGACCTCCAACGGGGATCAATGAGGAATGAGGAGCAATTTGATGAGCTGCTCAATTATTTCATTCAAAGTTTCATTGTACAAAACAGCAATTAAACCTTTGGTGAGAGACCCTCCCTGACCTTTAAAAAATAGCCTTAAGTGAGTTTTCACAAACCTCAATGAATTACCACAGCAATTCATCAAAGAGATGAGCCGAATCAACAGTGCAAGACAGGGCTTGTGATCAAGTTCATTAAAAGCCACTCAACAACATCGTCTGCAATTAAAAACTGATAATGTACACACAAATGTGCATTTTTAAGGTAGGCTGCTTTGAGCCAAGTCCTGACTGACAAAATCCAATTTAAAAATATGAGAAATGGTAATTTTTTTTGTTTCATTTTCTGTTTTTCATTCTATTTTTCAATGTAGCTTCTTGACTTTCTCTTATGTTTATTTCTCCCTTCACTGCATAGACAATATGCAGAAAGGAAGGAAACAAATTAGATGAGACTTTGCTCATGCAGATATTCAACATCTCCTGGAAGCGCAGCTCTTCATGTCTTACCTGTGTCCAATATAGTGACCACAAC
The DNA here is from genome assembly GCA_003416845.1 of Oplegnathus fasciatus. NCBI lineage: Eukaryota > Metazoa > Chordata > Actinopteri > Centrarchiformes > Oplegnathidae > Oplegnathus > Oplegnathus fasciatus. The sequence goes on from NTHP01000028.1 coordinate 843,675, forward strand.
ACACACCAAAGCTTGGTAAATCCATACGTTTGTCCTCATGGTTGGGAAGTTGGAAGCAGATTAGAATCCGGATTAATTGAGCGACAGACTCGGTGGTTGTTTGCAGTCCAGAGTGGCTGATGACCAGCAGAAGACTTCCTCACGCAGATGCCACTTTTCCAAGAAGCCACACGTCCTCGGTTCAACCCCCCCTTTACTTGAGTTTGTGCTCCTCTCTATCAGCGTCTCTCCTCACCAGTGTCAAGTCCTCTGGAATAAATAGTGCGACTTCCGGCTGTTATTTTCAAAATAAAATCGGAAGTGACTCACAAACGTTCTGCATATGAAAGTCTGGTGATATCACTGGTGATCCCACCAACAAATATTGTCTGTGCAGCCAAAGTCTGACATAGCTTATTTCTCTGTGCCACAGACAGAGTCATCCAAACATTTTTAAAACACATCAATGGGCCACACATTTGATTCCATCCCACATACACCATTCTGGTGCCTTAAATACTGACTAGGGCACCAAGGGTGTATTAATCCCCATTTGAAAATAGTGCCCAACAAANNNAAACTGCTGAGCCATTTTAAAAGTCAAAATATATCTATTTGTGGCCCATTTTTAAAAAAAAAAGATTAACATCTTATTAGGAGTGCCAGCCTTATTTTTTTTAGGATATTGAGAGGTAATCTGTAATAAACAAAAACACAAATTGGTTTTACTTCAAATTCTCCCAATCTTCTATAAGCATGCAGGCTTAAGCAAGATTCCATTAATCAAACGAATCAGCCAGAATAAGCCAACAGTGATAGAATAATGGTTTAGTTGTTCTGTACAACCCCCAATTTGGGCAGCTTTAAAATGAAACTTTGGAGATTTGCTTTTATTTTGAAAGTAAAAAGTCTTAGCTAGTCATAATGTATTTCGGCCAAATAAACTATCCTTAATATATCAAGCATTTTAACATCACCACAGTGTATTGATGAACATACATGGTGCCACTTTCTAATAAGACAGCTTCATAAAGGGTTTATAAGTTGCAATTAATGGCTTAATTAATGGTTAATAAATCATTTATAGATCATTTTAAAGCCATTAACAAGAATACATTTTACACTCTTGTGTTATCTTTTTAGCTCTTCAGTTCATCAGATGGACGACTACAATATCCCGGTTGACCTTTGACCTTTTGGTGAAGGGCTGGAGAGCTGGACCGAAATCCATTTATGAACAACTTATTAACATTTATAACTAAATACTTGATGGATTGTTGTTGTTATCTTATTAACATTTATTGTTACAGATGACTTACTAACTTTTGATGTTGGTTTATTAGAGTGATAAACCTGTGACCCTTATTATTAATCACCATTAACATTTATAACCGCACGCTTGATGGCTTATTAGAAGATTACCCTGTATTAATGACTTTTTAAATGATTTGACTTTTAATGACTCCCCAGCCAGCCAGATTTTCAAACAGGTCATCGAACAGGATCTTTTTGACAAGATCCTCGTTCTGTCTCTCCTCACTCGCCTCACTTTGGCTCAAGTGAAAAGGCAGATGGGATACTTTACATGGCGCGCCAAAGAGCACTTGGCACAAAGTAATGATTGCGTCCTCAAAGGATTACACAGTTGCAAAATGCCTAATACAGTACCAGACAAAGTGCACGAGCACAAAACATTCAAAGCAAGCAGAAAGGAAAAGTGTCCTCAAGCAAGACACGGAAACTGCACTAAATCCTGTTGACATGTAGCTCTGTCCAACTGGACCAACTGACATGAAGAGGCCCAGGGTTTTGATACTGCTTCAAACAAGTTGACGTTACGGTTCGTGCAAGTCAGGACAAAATTGGAATATTCTCAGTCTGTGTCATAACTTGTAAGCTGCAACTTTCTATGATTAATGTGCTCAATAAAGTGACAAACCTGAGACTGAACTGCACAAACCCGATTTAGCGACGCACCGCTATGTCACATCTTTTTTCTCACGCAGGGTCAGCTGTTCTAATGAAAGTCACATCATAACAAAGATGAAAAATGTTTGTTAGGGACTGAGGGAATATTTCTCCTGCTGTTCAAACAATCCCCACGAGAGAAAGAGGTATGGGGGAAAACACAGTGCCAAGAGTCTATTCATGGCTTACTCTAATGGCACATTTGAGACTGACTTCGTACAGTCCTCATAAAGAACTATAGTGTTTATATTATATAAGGATATATACTGTTGGATGGAGCACACTACAGCATGCAGCTTTATAATATCCTATATCTTTATTACAGGAATATTACATTGATTATTGGAGTTTAAAAGTACCATAAAGGTACAACAAGGTCACTATAAAGACAACATTGAGCACCACAGACACAGTATAAATCCCTATAGGGACATTATAAGACATGAGGTGTATGTGTGTGTGTGTTTAGGTGGGGCAGCTGGAAGTGATCCTATTTAGGTACCAGCGTACAGGACTTTTGTTGGGCCCTAACCCTTATTTGACAGGAAATCCACACTTCAGCCGTTAACGGGCGGCGGACTTAAAGCCCTCCAGAGAGAGCAGCAGGGGGAAGAAATGGTTTGAGGTAAATGCCAGACGCCCGGCCCTCCCTCATTAAGACGCGTGCAGGTCATTTAATTTTTCTTTGGTCCCTTTTCCTCCCTTTGGTCTGCGTGTGTGTGTGCGCAGGAAAGTATCAGCAGGTGTAGAGGTGTGTGTGTGTGTGTGTGTGTGTGCTCAGGGGGCCGCAAACAGCGGTTCTAGGCCTTGGCAGCAGGCACGGAGGTGCACTGTGCACCGTACACACATCGCACCCACAACGTCAATCAGTGTCAGTGCAAAGAGGAAATCCAGACGCTCAGAAAATCTGTCTTGGAGCAAATTTTTTGTAGATTGGTACCTTTTGAACTACAGCTAGTCCTGTCCCATGTGCTTCACAAGCCTCAGGTAAATAAGTTAAGTTTGACAGCTGATTATGCATCGAGGGAGAAGATGTTGGAAGTGGGAGTGCTCTTTCATAACAGACCAAAGCAATGGGAGTATTAACTTCCATGATATATTTTTTCACTCAAAGCCTCGGGCCCATCGCTGAGGATTCCAAAATGTCAGTCATTTTGCTGCATGGTTAATTACAGCATGGGACGTTTGGTAGCGCTATGATATACAAGACTGATGAGCAGCTTTATTTAAATACTAGCTTAAGATGTAATCAGCGTAACTGACATAAAATTCACAACTGCCAGTAACAATAGGGTCCAGCTCTTAGAAAGCACAATCACAAGCTACTTCTAATCAGATAGCAAAGTGATTCCCAGATGATTCCCAGCTAATTTGTGGTCACCCTTAACAAAGTCCAGCAGTCTTCTGTTGTCACAGGGTTCCCGACAGATTTCCACGATCATATCCATGTGTCTGACGATGAATCCTGTTGTTTCTGCGTTTTCCATGTGTGGATAGGGGAGAATTGGGCTTACAACACCAGAAGTCATAAAAATATTAACAGTTGTATTGTAATGACAGAGAAGAAACAAATATGGTTAAATCATGATTGGACTGGGTTCATCTTTATTGGCTTGTTTACACGCTTTTGGCATCTTTTGCAGTTTGCTGGATTTGTCATACACTAGTGGAAAATGTGTCTACCACAAACTTTCCAAACCGTAAGTCTCATGGCTTACTTTTCTCCAAAAACAAAAACTACAAAGCCATCAGAACAATTAAGGATGTTAAAATCACATAAAAAGTCAACACATAATGGCTTTAAAGGCTCTATTTTTGTGTCTAATATTCTGTCTCTTTTCTGCTCTTGCTTTCTCTGCTCTCTCCTCATGCCCACATAAACACACACCTATTTCATGGCCTGCTGAGCCATGTAAAGAGGTGTGGACAGGGGAAGTGAGGAGGCGGAGGAGGGTGACCCAGAGAGATGGGCAGTGTTCATCATCAGGGGAGTTGGGAGGCTTTTGAGATCATCAGCTCCCATGGCTGGAACCTGTCAGCACTCACAAAATGGAGCCTCTTTTGGCTCTTTCCCTGACTTGCTCTTTACAGCGCCATGCCAACATGCACGATTCTAAGCTAAACTCACACAGCTGATGTGCTCATCCAGCTGGCAGCGGCAATTCCTTAGTGATTAGTGGTCTCAGTGCTTATATCTCAATCTCTTCTTTTGTGATTATGAGAAATTTTATGGATTTCACCTGGACTCACCATATCAGGGTCCAGGTGTCCATGCCTTGACCTGGGGCATTAAAATTAACAGCACTGACCATCCTACATGCAGGATTTTACCCCTTTCCCTCTAATTATTTTACACCCCAGCTGCCCAACAAACTCTCCCCCTGTCCCCGCTTCCCTCCATTCCTGCACATGAAGGAGGCTAATCACCGGTGTGATCTCCCCCTTTTCACCTCTGACCCCCCCGACACTAGAATAACAACCTCCATACCAGCCCCCCAACCCCTCGACGCTTTCCTCCCCCAATTAGGAGGGTGCTTTTCCCCTTGCAGATGACAGATGAGGGGTCAGGGGGTTGTCAGACCCCCTTGCTAGTTTCTCCTCGTGCCCACCGAGGGATGAAACAGGAGGACGTCCTTGCCTTGGGGAGTGACAAGGAGAAAGGGTTAGAGATGGAAGTTGTACTGATGTAGATAAATGACTGTCGGAGAGCTGGGCACAGCAGCATGATGAGTGGGGAAGTTGGGGTGGGAAGCAGATGGGAAATTAGACCTGTTGGATGGAGTTAAGGAGGAAAAAGACATTCAAGGAAAAGTTGAAAGTTGGAACTGAAAAGGGGAAAATGAGAGAAAAGAAACAGTAAGAACAACTGCAGCAGGACTAAAAAAATTGGGACACAAAGTAAAGAGAATCAGAAGTCGGAGATAAAAAGCTCATCTCTTTTTGAGTGGATTGAAGGACTGAATGACCGAAGTAAAAACAAATGAAATCGAGAGCAGGGAAGTAAAAAGACACAGAGAGAGATAAGGCAGTGCTTGCTGTGCTGAAACGCTGCAGCAAGCCTTTTTCCTCCTCTGCAATAAAAGCAGAGCTGCACTCCAATGAATCAAGGCGTTGGGGGCTTTGCTCTCTCTGTTGTGTGTTATGTCCACTGCTAATGGCCAGCAGATGTGGAGGTATTTCACAAGTGTGGCTTTGGAAAACATTCCCGCACATAAATCCAATTAGGTCGGACCCTGCACACGAGCTAGCTAGCGAGCGGGCGAGCGCGCTCACGACCGCCCAACTGCTCCACAGACACAGTTGACTTAAATAATCAGATTTCTCACAGCAAGTAGAGGAAGATGTAGACTTAGCAATGGATAAGGACTTTCTAAGCTTAAGTAAACCAATGTTCTAATTCAGGGTTTTGGCTATTTGGGTTTGTCTGGTTTTGATGCTATGGTGGGTGATCGGCTTTGACAGCTCATTGTTTGTCGTCAGGGTTTTCTTTATACAGGTGGTCTAAAAAACACAGTTAAACTCTGCTAGAGAGAGAAGATTCAGGTGACAATGTCACAGATTTCATTTTAAAAGCAGAATTGGACCCTTAATATCAGGCCAAGGTTGTATCATCAGTTGGAAATGCTCCTTTTCCCCACATCACCTGCACCGGGATCAAATAATGCAGATTAAATAACCATGCATGAACACTGTGCCAAGCTACAGTAATATACCTCGAGGCAGCAAAACTTCAACACAATCATGTTTCCTCTGAGAGTCGTTCTCCAAAAAAACGTCACCCTCCCAAAGTCAGTTATTTGTTCCTGATAGTACAAAGCCTTGTTTGGAGGAGAGACTGGTAGCCAGGTGACCTCTGGCTTATATCTGTAATTCCAATAAGGATTTCATTTTATGGAGCGAGGTAAATGGCCTCTAAGCCATCAGTATTAAACACATTAATGAAATTGTGCAGGAAATAAATGTAGCATGTTTGTCATTAAGTCCTTAAATTACAACGCTGGCTCGCAAATTTTGCTTCATTCATAGTGGTCTGGCAAGCATGAGCAAGTTATTGGCATAGGACAGCATCATTTCAGGAAGTCACCCAGCCATCAGCGTAAACCTTTCCTATTGCTTGAGAGAACTGGCTGTTCGCTAAGCCCCGCTCCCCCTTAGTTACTGTTGCTACACCTGTCAAGCTTTCCATTTAATAACAACATAATGGTGGCAGTCATTTTTTGAACAATGGGTCTTGTATACCTGGGGTATTTTAGAAGTAAACAAAAGCAGGCTTCTAGCCCACGAGCGTGGATTTTGGCCTGAGTGTAATCTTCCCCAAACCAAATAAAGAGCAGGAAAGAGCTGCTAAAGTCACCCCTCAACTTTGATACAGAAGCATTTTGGTCAAACAAGATGGATGTTTCGGTCCTGAAAAGGGCTTTTTCTAACGTAACTTGTAACCTCAAAAAATAATTTTCTTAGCTAACAAAATACTCCTTGGTTTTTGGAAATAACGCTAGGTGTAGTGTAGGTAGTAAGCTTGTTAGCCGGGCAAGCTTAAAAAAAGACTCCACTTTCCGAACTCTTTAAATGCTGATACATACACACCTTTTCAACATACTGTATGGAGGAATCCAAAGCATGACAGACCTGCTGTGCCTAGTTACGGTTGCTAAGGTAAGGTTGGACAATCGCTATTTGGGGGCGAGGTTTAGCAAGCGGTCAATTGGCTGGTATTGGCCTATATTCCATGTTTTTAAAACATGGTGAAAACATGGCAACTGTTCTGGAAACATCACATTCCCCCTACATTATGCAGTAATATCCCTTTATGAATAAAACCAAGGAGGAAATGGATTATGTAATTACAAAATCATGTTTTATTTTAAATCTATAAACTTGCATCTGGCCTCCAGCTGTCAGGCTCAATTGTTTCTCAATGAATGTTTTCCAGAATTGAATCTGATTGAGTCTTTGATGTTTGTCAAATAAAATGTTTTATTTGCGAGCTTTTGGACTTTGAATGTGCAAGACCTCTTCTTATCTTATCTTTTCGACACGCCTGCCCATCAAAATCCTGATACAAGACAGCAGGAAAACTGTTGGTGCAAAGCCTGCAAACAAAAATAATGACAAACATTCTGTTTGGCATGGCAAGCTTGGCTAATGTCACCAATAAGTCTATGGCCTACATCCTCCTCAGGATACTTTATGTGAAATCCAGTTATTGTGCAGACGCAGTGAAGGCCAGGTCATAAAAGAGAGTGGACATATTTGTCCACATCTGGGCTTGACCACTGTCAATAACTGGTATATTAAGAAAAAAAAGCACCAAACTGACCACAGTTCACATGATCTGGACACTAATATCATCTCAGCAATTACAACAGTGCATACAATCTGACCTAGAGTCAGCGCTCACAAGTGACTGCAGCCTACTGTGTCTGGATCATGAGCTATTGTTTCTAGTGTGGCAGCTGCTGCATGCTTGTCTGGCACCTCATTCACTGCTAACTGGCTCCACGTGTGTAAAAAGGACAGGTCCAGATACATTACATGTACTTTCTGCAAACACACTCTCAGGTCCACATATACAGGCGTAAATGCACACCTCGCCACACGCCACAGACAGACACACGTGCACACACACACACACACACACACTCACTGATCCCCTGGCTTTAGTGGCACAGCGGGAGTGTGGTGGTCTTGTGTGGCTTTATTAACTGGGGTGGGGCAGGGAGAGGTGAGATGGTAGAGCGAGGGATAGATGGATGGAGGGAGGGGGAGAGAGAGGACAGAAGGGGGGACGGGGGGAGTCCCACCAGGTGCTAATAGATTTCCTGCAGCTTTGAAACGTTTGCTTGCGCCGGTCCCCTGGAATGGAGTCAGGTTTCATCTGTGGCAAATTACCCGGACCGAGGATTGACCTCCCTTCAACACACACCCCAGACACACGCCTGCGACACACATTCTGACACACACTTACCGAGTGGGACAGACATGTGCACACACCCACAGTTACGCCTACACAGCACTAACATATGTACATCTTCAGTGGTGAAATGACTTCCCAACCTCATATTCACGTACATTTTCTCTCTTCAAAGGAATAATTCAACATTTTGGGAAATACGCTTATTTGATTTCGTTCCAAAAGTTAGATGTGAGGATTGATATCAATCTCATATCTGGCGCTGGAATCACAACTAGCTTAGCATAGAGACTGGAAGCAGGGTGGAACAGCTAGCCTGGCTCTGTCCAAAGTTTTTACTTTTATACTTTTATTAAGTCTTACAGAAAGAGAAATGACAAGAATGTGGTTTAAAGGGGAGTTACTGGAGAAATTTCAGCAGCAGATGGATGTATTGACTGAGCGTCTTGCCATCAGAGTAAGGGTTGCCAGTTTCGGTACTTTCACGCTTTTACAGAGACCAAAACCAAACCTGCACTAATATCTGGAAACTCGCCCTAGTCAAAAGCTGCACAGAAGTACTGAAGAAGTACTGATGAACAATAATGACCTCCAATACACAACTCCCTCTAAAATCACAAATTTTATTGCTCTAGCATTACATTTCTGTTTGTGTGCAGGTTAAAAACAGTCAAGATACATCTTGCAAATCCAGGTAGGCATTCATGTTAAAAGAATAAATAGTTCAACATTTTGGGAAATACACTTCTTCGCTTTCTTGCCGAGAGTCAGATGAGAAGATCGATACCACTCTCGAGTTAAATTCGCATAAAGACTAAATTAAGGGAAACAGCTTGCCTGGTTCAGTCCAAAGGTAACAAAATACCTACAGACAACTAAAGCTCACTAATTAACATGGTATATCTTTATGTGCTGGACTATTTTTTTGTGGTTTGATTTCCTGGAGTTTCTGCGGGTTGCCAGATAATCTTCACACTTCAGTTTTCATGCAAATTAAAGAAATGATGTATAATGTATTAATTAGTTAGCTTACAGGTGTTGGTAGGTGTGTTTTGTTACCTTTGGACATAGCCATGCCGGAGCAATTTCCTAGCAAACAATTCCCGTTTCCATTTTTTATGCTAAGCTACACTAATTGGCAGCTAGCTGTAGCTTCAAATTCATTTTACAGACATGAGCGTGGTACCAATCTTCTCATGTAACCCTTGGCAAGAAAGCATACAAGCATATTTCCCAAAATGTCTATTGCTTTAAAGTAGATAACATGTCCTGACTCCATGAGATTGATATTAACCTTCTTATCTAACCCTCAGAAAGTCAAAAGCAAACTGTTGGACTGTTCCTTTAACTCTCTCACACACTTCCACTGCACTAATTACGCATTAGCACACATTTGCACTTACTCAGCATCTAATTACCCCTGTGCCACACATACCCACACACACACACACACAGGTTCACCACACGCCAACCCTTTGATAGTTGCGGTGGGAGAGGTGCTGCACTTGCCTGTTTGCATGCTTGTAATTTCTCCTGTGTGGGTGTGTGCGTGTGGGTGGTGTGTGTTCGCACGACTGGTCCGGACTGGAGATGCAAGTTTGTAAATGAGTCACTTTTGCTCAGGGAAGTAATGTATGCAGTGTTTATACATATATGTATGTGTAGGTGTTAGGGTTTACAAGTGTGTTTATCTGTTGTGTGGCCATATTTTTGTATGTATGCATATATATGTGTGTGGGCTTGTAGGAATGTGCACATCTGCATATAGCTCCAGTTGTGAGATGCAGCTGTAGGTTATTTTAGCCAAAGACGGGGCTTGGCGTGTCAGAGGATCTTTAAGAGAGTAGAGTTCTTGTGTGCGCCAGACCTTGGCGCTTAATCACACACATTATTATTACACGTGGATGAAATGCTGACTCGCTGTCCTGATCAGACACCTCTGGCGGTGTTAGTCATTGTTTGTGACTCTGAGCATGAAACTGTGTGTTTGGCCTGATGGTAAGTAAGGCAATCAGCCAATCAGTCAGTTAAAAATCTGTCTGCCAGTAGAGACGGAACAACAGTCATAGAAGGGGCCAGATGCTGACACATCTTTGACAATGCAATTTACTGTTACCATTTACCCTGTTTGCATGACTGATTCATGCTGCATCACTGCTTACTCTTATCAACAGAGTAATAATCATTTCCTTTAAAGAGTCGGCTCCTCCAAATTACAAAAAAAACATGTTTTCTTACTTTAACGCTAGAGGAACCTCGCCATGTATTCAGTTTTGGTGTTATTTGTCCTGGTTTTAAAAGATTTGTCCTTGAGTTTTCTGCCCCTACCCCAATACAGTGGAGGTGAATGTTTGTTTGTGGTTTTAATCATCTTGATCTTAATTTGTAATTCGTGGGTACAGACAAGAAAATCTTAGTTATGTTGCATACTGTACTTCCCTGAAAATGTTGGAACATGTCCATGTAGATTAGTAATTTTAGCGATGTGCTGATTTGTACTGTTTGGACCTAAGGTTTTTATTTGATCACTTAATCTTGTGTTTTGTATACTTGTATTGTATAGTGAAGTCAATAAACAAACTAAGAAACTTCCAGAAACAGTGTCCCTGTTGCTCTGGTTTGAATAATAAATCACAGACCTTGTTGTGACCACTTTTCATTGGAACTACTCACCACCAAAGAAATAGACCCTATGAGAACTGTTCACCGTGTGTTCTGTGGGTTACCCAGAGTCATATGGACACTGTCTTCTACATGTCATTTTTCAATAAAACCAGATATGTAAAAATGAGGAAGCTGGAACTATTTCTTGGCCGAGAGCAGGGACTTCCTGGAGTCTTTGCTGGTTGCCTGGCAACCATTCAGTAACGACAAGACACATTTACACTTTGGTTTTTGTTTAGAAATGTTCCATTGAGCTGCTTTTAACAAATGTGATATAAAATATGTATTAGTGAGCTTTAGAGGTGCTGGTAGGGAGCAAGAAAGTGAATAAACATATCTTCCAAAATGTTGAACTACTCCTTTAAACTCTCGTGAAGACAGGTTGCTAAATTACATCGTTTTTGCTGAATCATTAAAAGTCGTGTAGATGAATCTTCGCCATCAGTTTTCAAGAGTAGCAGAGCATTTTTTTCCCCCTTTCCTGTCCGGGATCCATCATTTAAAGACAAAGTTTTGACAGCTTGTTTCTTTTTGCCTGCAACTCTCTGTAAGTGCTCCTCTGTTTTCTCTTTTCCGCTGCTTTCCTCTCCCCTGAGATAAGGACCACTCATATTTCCAGTCAAGGACAGCTGATACAAAACCGTGGGTGATGCTGGTGATTCAAAAACCACATCAAACCTCCGGTACTGGTCACTGCACGGCCCAATGAGGGAGGGCGTCCCACATCTGCCCTGGGTATTTTTCTGTTTTCCCGATACAGCCGGGGCCTCCACTTTAGCTTCACTTTCTCTGCGGCCAAAAAACATAAAAGGAACATGAAAAGCCAATGCTACCAGACTGCAGCAATTACAACAAAGTGAGTACATAAATGACCAGCAGATGAGTAACAAAGTAACGGAGCTCCCAACAGGGATCCGAAGTGGTGCAGAGACAAGGGAGCAGGTGAAGGAAATTTGGAATTCAAGCTGTTTTGGAAAGATGAGGGAAAGTCTTTGACTTTGCCAAGCCAATTGTATAAACCTCCAGTGTTCATGAAGCTGAATTCCAAGCTTTCATGTGGTTCAAGTTGCACAAGGCCACGTAAATAATTTCTTTTCTTAAGTTTCTGAGGAAGCACATCATTGCAGGGTTGTTTGTACACACAAGAATTATTCTGAAGTCTATTACGCAATAATATACGCCATCAACATAATTTTCATTACTTTTGTTTATAAGGAACATAAGACACTCCTCTCTTCATTTCGGTTATGTTAATGATTCATGATTTGATATTTTCCTTACTCCAGATTTTGAGGAGACATTCCATCTCATGCGAAGACCACAATTTCCCCTTCTTAGCTGCTGTAATTCTTAGGTAATGATGCACATTAAAATATAATGCCACACATTCATCCAATGACGTTGCTCACATTCCAGAGGGAGCAAGTGTGGTCTCCAGGCAATCACTTGAAGTGAACCCCAGACCACCGTTTTGAGATGGACCCAAGACCGCTTTGCTGGGTTACGCCTGGATTCCCAAACAGCCGTCACATTGTGCAAAATGTATCAAATTCTGGGAGCAATGTTTTGAAAAAACAAACAACAAACAAACTCTCTAGGGTTGAGGGGTTTCCTTCATCAAGAATACAGTTAGGGCCTCAGTGTGCTTAAAACAAAGTGCTTGTCGCAGGATTTGAAATCATCTTTTACGCTTTCTTTTTTTATTCTTCACACCACTATTTCTGTCTCTCTTTGTACCTGCCAAAAAATGCATGACTGTCTCAAAGTGTGCGCCATTGTTCCATTTTGTTCTGTTTTGTTTGTGTTTTTGTGTGTGTAGTGGAAAGGGACTACAATGTGAATTTCGTTATACAACCTTGTGATGTATAGTGAGAAATAAATGAACCCTTGAACACTTGTATTATTAATTTCGTCAAGACAATAAAGACACTCAATAGACAGAGGCAATGTGATGCTGCCAGTAGTATAATATATAACAAATATAATGTCTTTTGCTTTTAGACTTTGTATTACCTTGTTCGCTTCAAGCATACTGAACCCTTTAGAATCCAGAGTCTACAGATAATTTCTTATCTCAGTGTTAAATAATGATGAAGAATTCATCACACAGCTCCATGTGGTTATTGTGGTGATAAAAGCAAAAATGATAAACAAGGATGGATGTTATGTCAGTGTTTTACATAAGCTGTACTGTAGTCAAAAGTATTTTCTTGTTCAGATATGTTTTCCTGAAATTACAGTCTTCCTGGAGCTGCTTACCGTCTGTATGCATGATGAAAGAATGCTGGACTTTTACTGTAATCTCCTTCATCGTAATCTAATCTAATATCTAAAAAAAACATGAGAGTGTAAGGAGTTGCATGCAGTTGGCTACCCTCAGGGTACAGAATTTCTGAATAAGAGAGGCACAGTCCATCCATCCCGCTTATCCTTTAGAGAGTCGTAGGGGGCTGGAACCAGTCCCAGCTGACGTTGGGTGAAAGGCGGGGAGCACGCTGGTCAGGTCGCCAGTCAATCACAGGAGAAAACCCATGTAGGCACAGAGCCAACGTACAAACTCCACACAGAAAGGGCCCATCCAGAACCCAGAACAGCAACAGTGCTAACCACTGCACCACTGCCAGAGAGCCAGAGTGAAAAAAGGAATTCTGTTGGGAAGAACAAGATATGCTAAACATATCAATCTCAGCTTCCCTGAAATGAGATCCCATTGTGCCTTATAAGTATCACCAGATATATATTACAGCAGTTGTGATTGGGTTTTGAGCCTGGGCCAAACAAATGCCTTTACGAGGTGTTTGAAATTTAAATGAAGGGGTACGAACTTCATTTGGGACCTGGGTGATTACACACAGCCAAAGCACAAAGTCAAAGTGACGACCTTTAAAATTACACAGAAGAGCTAAAAGACAGGAGATGTGGAAGCAAACCAAAACCTCAACAATGCCTTGGTGGTCTAATCTTTGCTCTTTGTTGTTGGTTAAGGTTCTGGATGCAGTTTTTTCTGACCACAGCCCTCAAAGTTGTTCTTTCTTCCCAACAACCATGCGTCTACTGGATACTTTGTAGCCTGCATGTGTGAAAAAACAACATTTTCTCAGCGGTAGTCAGCCGGGTTTTTCTGCGGGCAAGGAACAGGTTTGGTGTGGGGACAATGTACTCTTCAGTAATCCAAAGCCAAGTCATACTGTAAGATCGCTTCCTCGGAAAAGGAAGAGAGAATGCAGAAAACCATATCTTCTTCATCTCGCACGGTGAGGAATGCGAGAGTAAGCATTAGCCGAGAAGAGGGGGAGAGAGGGTTTTGAGAGCAGTACATGCATATAAATGAAGTGGTGAGCTACAGTATGTGACCGTTCCTGGTCAAGCATATGGGATCCCATTTTATCTTTAAGCACTTAAAGGTTCCATCTGGTGCACAAATGACATGCGACACCATTTCTACACTCCTTGGAAAGCCCATTTTAGAAAAACAAATCTGCGGTGTAATGAGAGGACTGTTAATACTTACAAATGTAATTACTCACATAATAAACTTTTCATATTTACTCTAGAGGCCGCTTACGTACAGGACTTCAGGCCAGATATCAATCAGTGACAGAGGGACACAAGCCCATAGACTTAGGATAACAATCAAAAACACAACAGGAGTGACCTCTCAGTGTAAACCGACTGGGTCATCTTGTTGCCAGACGCGAAATCCAGAGCTCCAGGCAGGAAATCCACTGTGTGCTGTTGACATCGCAACTCATCCGTGACAGACAAGGAATAACACTTTTGGAGAGGAAGGGGAAAAAAAAAAGTGGAGTCCAAGAAAGACAGGGTGCTGTCCCCGGAAAACACGTTTTTTAGCATGATAATAAATCTTTCATGCGATATTCACTCTAGGAAAGAGAATGCATTAAAAACAGAGATTACACATAGAGAAAAATATGCTATGGTTGCAAAATGTTGCCTTACTGTATAAGTCAAAATCCATGAGGGTTGAGGAAATGTATTTTGTAATTTATTTGCATTACGATGTTATAATAAATATAAAATAAACTATATTTTCAATTGGTATTCAGTTTCTTCACTGAGTCGATTAAATCACACTTACCTAAAATGGCAGTTTCACAAAGTTTTGGTTAAAGCTGTAAAATATGTAATTTCATATTATTGGTCTCCGTGTAGTCATTCACCAGCTGTGCTACCAACAATAAAGGCCATTTTTTATTAAAACTAAATACTAAAGACACTGTAATTGGTCTCATTTAAAATGTCCCCGAGCACCTGAAGGATTTTAGTTTTTCTTCATGGAGCTTGCAGTATCCCATACAGAACTAGGGTTAGTTTTTAACGTCCAAATAAAGAGTAAAATGAACCCGTAGTTTGTCTTTGGGGGGCAGTGAGGTATAGTGGCTCTAAGAATCTGGGCTTGAGCACAGCTGGTTTTAGGTTCAAGTGTAAAGCGGACTGCGCTAACGAGAAAGTCACTTACCATTTGATCAACATGCAATAGGGAAAACAAGAATTATTGTAAATTTATGACCAGAGAACATTACAGGTCGTTGTTAATGGACGTGTCCTTGAGCCATATTCAATGTTGTAGAGAGATGTGGCTGGACCTGCGCCTCCACCGTTTCTTTTCCTGCACGGTGTTGATTTTGGCTGGACGTCAGTTTCTGATGTTGGCTAGACACTGGGAGAGCAGACTCAGGGTGCTTCCTTCTCATTCTCACACACATTTGGATGGGAAATGTGTGTTGGCAATGTGACAGAAGTTAGTAACAGAAATCTGATCCACTGTGGAAAAAAACAGAGACATTTTGCGAGAAAAGGACATCAGCCAGAACTCCAAAGGCAATGCAACAGATAGTAATCATAAACTTTTATTCTGAATATACCTTATTTGCACATGAATAAACACGTTTTTCCTCCCCCGGATTATAAACATTGTTCTTTTTTCTTTTTGTTGAGAACAACATCAGTTTTGTACAAATTTTTACATGACTGATTCTGGAGAATCAAGTTCCACTAAAGTGTAACATATTAAAGCACAATCGAGGGAGATTGACCGAGAGGCCCACCAAGACCCTCCCAAAGCCTAGTCTGGTGAGGGGTGACTTGGTGGACGCCTCCATCAAGGGCCTGCCTTAAAACCAGAGGCAGAGAAAGATTGACTGACAGGCCCGCCAATCGTCTGCCAAAGAGTGGCAGCAAGGTAACAGACACAAAAAACACACATTAAGCAGTCCTCAAGATTCCAGAAATAAAAAGGCCAACCCACACGATCCATACAGAGAGCACCAACAGAATCAAAAACACTTCATATCACATCGAGAGTATATTATTCCTGAGGCGACAGCATCTGATTTTAGCACTTAAGAGTAGAATGGAACATCTGGACGAGTATGGAGCTCATGTTCATTCTCCAATGTTTTCTGTGCATTTCTAAAAGCATCCAGTTGGAACATTTTAGGTGGTGTGTATTTTCACTAATTTCATATCTGTACAATGTACGTCCCTGCCCAAAGTGACCATACCAGTGTTTTTGCAAGTTTAGCTTCTTAACTACAATTGATGTATATTTTACAGCCTATTTCTGCTGACCATTTTCCCATATCCCCATATTTTTGCGTATTTTCTTACTTTTCAGGCGGCCATTGGTTTCCAGAGGCTTCCAGAATCTGCAATTTGCTTTTCATACTGCATGCAAATGAATGGAAACAAATGGCTGCCTGGAAGAAGGAAAAGCTCATAAACAAGACTAGAGTCTACAGGCTGTACTTAGGCACCATGGGGCTGTGAGCTAAATGCTCAGTAACAATGCTAACAGATTGAGCAGATGTTTACCATGTTCTCCATCTTAGCTTAGTGTGTTAGCTGGCAAACATTTCTTTTTTTCCCTTTTTTAGCACTAAACACAAAGTACAGCTGAGGCTGATGGAAATGTTGTTAGCTTTGCAGCTATTTAGTCATAAATAAAATTACCGACCAACACTGCCATCCCTAGAGACACACTGCTAGCGCGCTAAATCACTGGTACGGTCCTTAAATAATAGTGAATCATACATGGCTTGAACCAATCAGACAGATTGAGTAGTCATTGAAAAATCACGCTGGCCAATCAGGTTCCCTTTCCCCAGCTGACTCAGACCAGGGTGGAGCCAAATGCTGTCCCCCCAAGAGAAAGGCAGTAATAGCTGATCATACCTTATCATATCATGAACAAATGCCTGACACCCAGAATATTATGCTTCCCAATATTACACACTAAAGCAGGAGCACACCGGATATGTTCTTTAAAAAAAAAAAAAAATCAAATTGTCAGCCACTACCATGCAGCACAGGGAAACAATTTATGAGATTTACATCTTGCCTTGGTAAATTGCATAAATGTTATATTACGATAATAGGTTTCTCCACAAGAGAATAAGAGAGTCCTATATGGCACTTGTTATTCTTGAGTGTTAGTAAATGAGGAGCATAAATACCATTGTTAGTTTCACCACATTGTTTTTGTTGGAAGGTTATAGTTTAAGATAGAGGAAAACATTGAGAGTAAAAAGTGCACCTCAGACCACTTGGAAAGTTATGATAATGGTGGTGGAGCTCTGCCACAAGACGAGACGGACAAACAAGCACTCCTTGATGTGACTTGGAGGAATGCTTACAATTTAAAAACTGACATTGCTCAGTGTGATGTAACAGCAAAAACAATTCTGAAGAGGGTGAGAGACAAATGCTAGTGGTAATGTGGTGCACACAGCTTAGTTCCTGTGGTTTTCACTTCCCCATAGAATTAAGTAGTTTCCTGCAAACATGCGTCAGTGTTCATAGATTAGACTCTTAGAAAAAGATGCACTCCCTGGTTTTGTTTTAGTGCTGTATATAACGTCGCCAAATTCCCAAAATTACTTCCTCTGTTGATGTTTTGAATCTGAAACACAGTTGAAATTAAAAATGTTTAACAGAGAGTTGGAAGGACATTTGGTGATATGGCGGTGAATAAAACAATGGAGTGCATCCTTAAAGTATCTGATATCACTAAACAGTTATAATTGTTACTGTCTTCTCAGTGAACTAATGAGGTATCACACATAACCTACATATGAGTCATTATAACCTGTGATTGTCAGTTTTTACCTGAAACCAACAGACAACTAAATAATGATCAGATTGCAGGATTACTCATTGACAGCAGTGCCAAACAAACCGTCAAGTGCAGCTGCTTTAAGTAAAAATCGCATTTTCACGTTAAGGATTTAAAGCTTGTTTTTTACATCAATCACAGCCAAGTTTTTTGCCTGGCATATTATTTCCTGCCTAACTGAATTTATGTCTTTTATTGAATTTGTGTCTTTTAATCCTCAATATTGAATTAATACAAAAATCAACCACAAAAGATGATTTTATATTTTCATCCTGAAATCAATAAAGTGAGTTATTTACTTTAATCCTCGCCGTCATAATTGGTACTGCATTGAACGGCTTTAAAAGTCCGGATTTGGTCCTGTGAAATTTGTTATTATTTTGGCAGATTTCTTTTGCTTTTAATCTAATTTAATAAAACAATCTACAAAAAAACATCTGTAAATGTTCACACTTAAGTTAGGCTGTTTTATATATGCAACTAATAGAAAAGAAGGCACACAAAATGAAACAAGATGAACTTACATTGGAGGAAATTAATACAGCAGTAGATAGGATCACGAGCGCGGACTGACTGCAGTGATTTCTGCTGCGAGTGATATCAAACCACAGTATAATAAACTGCAAAAAGGAAACCTCACGACTACATAGAGATAGAGGTCGTCCTTCAGCCAGGAGATCAAACTATAAAGACAAATAACAGCTGCACTTTGAATTGCAGTGCAGATAGTAGTCATTTAATTTAAAAAGTGACAGCAGAGAATACAAATGTACTGTTTTCCTGTTTTGTTGACCAAAATGTCAAATACAAATTCTCATATCCCCCGTTTTCTTTAGTGGTGGCAAAAAAACAAACGGTAGCATGCTGTCCTGACGCTTCATTCAAATAACCAATAAATAGTAAAACAAATAAATACTACACTTCTTTCCATTCAGTAGCCACAGTCTACAAAGCTAAAGGGTTCATCTGAGTCACACAGTCCACATGGCACGAGAGATTTTGTCCAACGAGCATGCATAGGACACCAGCCAGGCTCACCCTGATTGGTTAATGCGCACTATGGCAACAAAGTTTTCATTGGAGCAATCCAACACCAAGGTGGGAAATCCAAATAAATTACCACTCTTGATCAGGGCTGATGGTTGGATGATCAGCTACAAAGTTAAAATCCGTACACTCAGAGGCAGACGCTCTGTGGCAGCTGAAGGTTGGTTTCTGTGCATAAACATAACAATGAACATGGTTTCCACACTGCAAATACAGTATCTACATGAAAGAACACCGGGGCGAAAGTAAAGACGAGGCATCTTGTGGACCCCCGGAGACACTGTGAAAATATTCTGGGTAATGCTATCTAAAAATCAGACTGCGGCAACATTATTATGAGCAACCCAACGGAGGCAAATATAGGGCTTGAGCTTATGATGTAACAATTTGGCATCTGTTACTGCAATCTTAGCCGAATTTTCAACCACAAAACAATAAATACCTAATAACTAGCCACTGCAAATCGATTCAAAATAAATTGTACGCTTACAAAAGGCAGCGCTGTTTCTGGCAGTGGTGAATAAAACTGCTTAACATCCCCAATAAACAGAACCCCCCCCCCATCATGGTTTAAATCCCTCTGATACTATAAGGCAGTCCGATCTCTTTCATCAATAACATCAAGTCAGAGANAGTTCAGAAGTCGCCGGTGAAAATCTCTGGATTCCTCTAATCTCAGCTGGCGGGGACCATTGAAGGGATGAAGGATAGGCGTAGGTCGAGTTCTTTCTTATCTTTCAAACCCATATCTTCCAATATACATTTCTTTCATCACTTGTACCCTTGCACCTGGTGAAATCACTTTGCGAAACCCCTGAAAATGAAGGTATCAAAAGAAGAAACTGGCAGGATGTGGGGCTCACGGGTTTTTGTTTGTTTGTTACAAGCGCTTCTCATCGGCCGTTCGTCATTTTGGTGGCAGCGTTGCATGCTGGTTGCCATTTTGGAGATAGCGGAGACGGGGGAGAGAGAGAGAGAGAGAGAGAGAGAGAGAGAGAGGGTGTGATCAGGATGTTCAGAGGTCATGATGGGATGGCGTGGTGTCTGGAGCCAGTCAAAACCCAGAGCAGCACCAGCTGAAGGGCCACCATTAGCCAAAGTGAGGAGCTCAGGCCGGACGCCCCGCCACAGTCAGGGTCCTCCTCCTGTTGCCGAGCAGGGGGGGAAAAGAAGTGAAGTTACTGATGGTTAAAGCCACCACATTAAACACTTTTCAAGTGACCGTTCACTAAACCACTCCCCCGAACAGCGATTGTCCAATCATAGCTTAGCAACCGTAACTAGGCACAGCAAACCTGTCAAGCTTTGGATTTCTCCACATGCAGTGGTGTACATGGAGGTGTAATAAGAGAGATACTCTGCATTTAATTTTTTAGTTTGGATGGTCGTGTCTTTTTTCCTTTTCCTTTCAAAATATAAAAACACAAAAGCAAATGTGTAAGAATCGGATTAAACAGTGTGTTTGTCTCTGTAACATAAGCTGCAGTCATTGGCATGTCCGGCTAACCAACTACACATTAGTTTGTGGAGAAGTGTGGAAGCCAGTCTTGGAAGGTATCAGAGTTTAGACTAGCATTAGTGGCCCTGTCCTGCTCTACTGGATTTCGGAGAGTTTGTGCTCAAGCAAACCCAGCAACGGTTAGTTCTCATCCTAAAAGCTTTTTCTCTCGTAATGTTAAAAGCGACTGTAATACTGTAAAATTCAAACCTACATAAGCTAAGCTGCCAAACAGTGTCATGTTAGAATGAAATAACGACCCTTTACATGGATTACTGACTGGTGAGGATGCTGATTGTAGCTTAGCTTTAGTCTCTTGATATTATTTTATGCTATCAAGTGCATATTTAAGACTATTTTACAAGATTCTCATTTAAAAGTCAGCTGAAAACATTAAAGAGCCAGTCGGTGACTGTATTTTTAACCAATTCTTGGAGCTAATGTTCTATAACTTTTAAAATCTGCCAGCGTCAGTAGTCATTTCATCCAGCGATTACTGATTTTGCCTGCTTTCTACCTCAAGTATGCATTGTTTCAACAATTACTAAGAATTTCAAGTAGTAAATCTGCCAGCTTTATCATTTGTAAACTGCATATGTGCTGTTTGACAACAGAAAGCTTGACAGGCACAAGTTAGCAACACTAACTAAGTGGGGGGGAGGCTTTTGCAAACAGGTTAAGCGGAACTATGCAGGGATCAAACATGAGGTCAGAAAATATAAAAAAAGCTTCAAAATGTCTTTTTTATACTTGATTGGAAAACTTTGAGCCATTATGTCTGACCAAAACATGATCAGATACTCTAACTCTCTGTATGCTTAGCATCTGGAGAGGTATGGGGAAAGAATGTCTTGCCTTGATTTGTTTGTGGAGAGGGAAAAAGTTGAGAATCATTAAAAGAGACGTGCAAACGTCTGGATGCAAATGAGAAGTGAGTGGTCTGTTTTAGCTAGCGTCTGGCTACATCGGTAATCAGATGTCAGCGAAGATAGACACTGGAGCCTATTGCCTGAGACGGATAATGATAGATGGGGAAAGATACAACGAGCATGGCTTGAAGTTCAAAGTCAGGTGAGACGGAGAAAATGTTAGCGAGAGACAGAAAGAGACTGTGAGGTAAGTTGGGGGGGTGGGGTGAGGACAGATGGTGGTAGAACATAAGAAAGAGTGACAGGTGAGAAAGATAAGGGTTGGAAAACAATGGAAAATGGAAAAGGACATGAAGTAGTGGAACAAAGCAGAAACAGAGATGTGAAAAGAGGAGTAGAGATAAGGTGAGAAAAACAAACAGAGAATGGAAACACCAGGAGAAAGAGTGCAAGAGTTATGAGCAAAAGACAGTAAGATTGAGTAGAAGGGTTAGGGGTAGCAATGGCAAAACGTTAATGAAAGCGACAGAGCTAGCGTTATGGGACTGACCCGAGACAGCACATGAACAGTGGCAGCAGTAACATGAGCAGAGAGGAAGCCAATGGGGAGCCTGCGCTCCTTCGGCACATGGCCTCATCCTAACCATCAACAGCCAATCACAGAGCAGGAAACAGAGAAAACAGAGAGAAAGAGAATCATGCAGCAAAAGGTCCACACAATTAGCAAGAAGTTAGAAAGCAAATATGAGCAGAAAAGGCAAGAAAATTAGTTTACACATAGCAGTACAAGACAGATGCATTCACTTGCGAGACAAGAGTGTGAGAGAAAGAGTTGGTGTTTGTGTGGGTGGATGTTTGTGTGTATATGAGTGCGTGTGTGTGGGTGAGCAAGACAGTGCAGGCATAAGAATTAATTCATAAGACCGACAAACTTTGACACTGTGAAAACAAACAGCATTCAAGCACAGAGGTTTCACACGCAGAGATTCTGCGCCGCTCATAAAATGTTTGTTTAGCTTAGTTATTCATAGTCGAGTAACAACCGACTGTTTGTCTTTGCGTGGGAAATCTGCGCACACACGGCTTTCGAGGGATTGCAAAAGCACAAAAAAGAAATGACATGCACCATGTAAAGATATTAGTGATGGAAAGGTGCCATGGGTAGAATTTCTTCACTGATATATTGTTTCCATATCAGGAGTGCAGCTTAAGGGTTTTAGGCTCTGGCCAGCGAGGCTAAAAGCTCAACTTTTTTGAAAGCACTGACTGAAATCCTTCCTTAATTTTTTATTGGTCCCTACTATGCTGCTGTTGCTACCCCTTATTTTCCAGGTGAAATGTCAAAACAGATCAAGTTGTGTCATCTGGAGTATACATTTGGAAGGAATAATAAAAAAACAAACGAAAAACAGACACTTTGGGGGTAGGGCTGAATGTATAAACTAACATTTATACTACAGTAAATTGTCACACCTTGATAACATTAAAAGTAATGATAATGTTTTTTAATACTTTAGTGCACAACATTTCTTCCTTCATGCTGGCTAATTTCTGATTAGTTTTTCCTGATTTATTACAGTCTGACCAGTTAAAGATTGATTTGTCAGTTGAACTTCTGGTTAGATGTCATTGGTTGTTGTAGATATTCTCAGTTTAAAGTCACTCTAATCAATATTTATATATTAACAATGGATCAGATGACTATGTGTGATGTGAAAGGAGTCAATTGTAGTGACAAACCCACCGAGAATTATCACACAACTCTGCAGTTCCCCTTAGCTCTACGGAGCGTTTTAATGTGCTTTCACACCTGTAGTTCGGTGGTCTCGGTGCGATTCGGGGGTGAAGTTGCGACATTGTTGCAAACGAAAGGGACTATCCGACGAAATGCTCCAGGGTTCGATTAAAACGGACCTAACAGCTTAGGTGAAAGCACCCTTAGTGTCTTTCATTGTTTTGGTTTTACGGCCCCCAACTTTACTGTTTTGATTCACTCTCGCAGCTCTCATCAAGCAAATATCCAGCAGCAGTAGGCAGCTGTTTTCAGCGTAATAGCTCAGATGAATCCACTGTACGATACCTGCCCACCACCAAACAGCAGACGGAAAAAATTATCGACTAGTTGGTGAACATAGTGTAGCATTTAGCAGCTAAGGAGCAAAATATTTCCCTCAAGAGTTAATGAAAACCAAAACAGAGCTAAAAGGAGAGTGAATATTTGACTCCCATTCGCCAGGTGGCCAGATACATATCTCCAAATAAATGCTAATGTTACGTGTAAATAGGCAACTCTTTGCTAACAACTTCGCCATAACAAGTTAATAGTATTGTAATGTAATAGTAATGAGTCGCTGTTGTGTTTTCAGCTTGCTATGGTTCCCTCAAGTGGCCAAAAAGATCAATGAATGCAGCTTTAATTTTTTTGGTTTCAGACAATTTTTTTAATGATTTTTAAACTGCGATATGATATGATATGTCGTTTATTGTCCAGCCCTACCTGGGGGTATTCAAGAATCTTTGTTAGGTTTGGATCTACAGATGATTATGACAGTTCTATTAGTACGAGAAGTACTGATTGAACTGACCTGTCCTGTAAGCTGTAACCAGGCCTAAATTTTCCTTGCCGATAAACTCCAATGATTTTATCAGTGAAACCCAAAAACACTAGCTTTGGGGCACAAACTTTAATTTGAAAGGCTTTTCTAATTTCAGGCTGGATTTTCTGCAAACTTCTTTAATTCTTATGAGACCCGTAAAGCAGCAGTGATACATGAAACCCTACACAGAGCACCCTTAGCAACAAAATTGTGCAGTTCAAATTGTTCTCAACCAGAAGCAGTCCAGGTCTGATGAAAGCAACTTACGTGTTCGGTGTTATCAAAACAGACCGCGGGCCCTTTCCTGTACCGAGGATTGTGAGCCAGTTCACAGGGATCAGGACCATCAGCTGCATGAGTAAAGTCAGGAACATGACACAGTTTCTGAGTGATTCTGAGTTCGTAATGTCAGCAACAAATAGTACTTTTTCAGTAGACTCTGAAACTCTGATTACTGTGGAAAATCACTATGATATATTATATTACTGTCCAAATCAAGCAGATCCAGTATAACTGTGGAAGGACTATTAAAACTTAAACAAAGTTGTCTCTTTTTGGATATCAAGCACATTGCTCAATAACTCAATGACATGGCAGTCATTTTCAGGCATTGTGTTTTCCAAGAGGCTTAATCTATAATTGACCACAGCCCTGTGTTTGAGAGAACATCACAGATTTGTTTGTAAGCTATTCAGCAGACCTGTTCCACACCACCATCTGCCTTACAGACACAGAGAGAAACCCAGTGAATTATGGGTGAAATTTGAAATGTCTATTACTGCGGAAATGCCCACTCATCATTATGGCTGTGGGATTTAGGAGTTGCAAATGAGGGAAATGGCGAGAATAAAATAATAATGGAAAACAACCCTTTTTACAGGAGCTTGGAGAAAGAACATTTAGTTGTTTATCCCAAGTTCCTTTTCAACAGTCAGTGGTGGAAACATCTGCTAAAAGCTGCACGTCATTATCAGCGTCCATCCATGATTACCTTGTCAACAACATACGATTTTTAAACATCTGTTTACTGAATCAAATGTTCGTGTTCTGTGCCAGATGATAGCTGCGTTAGATAAAAGGATACACTGCCGCTCATCCTGTATTATTGGCTTGTTGTCACAGGACAAGCAGGTGAGTTTTGCATCAGCAATGACAAAGACCAGGTTCGTCTTGGGCAGCTTCTCAGCATGGTACATCCTGGAGAGGAGCAGACACACAAGAGACACGAGAGAAGTTGTTGTTGTTGCAATAAAAGGAAGACACTGATTTTGATGGTTTATAGTAGACATTAATTACGCTCCAGAAACCTCATAGTTTTTAACACAACTCCAAACACAATGAAAAGCACGCTGTGGCTCGCTCAGTCAAGTCTCCTAACTGCTTTTATTCCTAAGGGGACACAAACCTGCGGTGCCACCCCACCTCCAAGACCTTTACTGAAACCCACATGTCGCTGGTGCACAAATGATTTTCTCTGCTTTTTTATGGCGGTCGTTAAAAAGAAACGTGTGTGCGGCTAATGTGCAGGAACGCCGCGCGGCATGCGGGCAGGCACTCCATTAGCCGGCACGAGGGGGCCTTAAAATGGCGTACGTACACACACATGTGCACAATCACACACACACACGAACATGCCAAGACGGTGGTCCACACTAGTGACTTGACTTCACCTTCATGGCATGTGAATTTTTACAGCCCTCTCTTAGTGCCACCTCTCAGGACTTCATTTTGTGTCTCATGGATGCAAAGGAATCACTGCAGGTCAGGGAAAGTGTTTGGACTGCAACTATACTCTGTGAGGGTGTATATACTGCTGAGAAGGAGTGGATATTTTTACCTGGTGCAGTTTCCACAGTCAATTTTGGCATCGGAAGACAGGTTGTCGCTGTCAAAGTAGTATTGAGTTTGCTCTGTGATGCAGACCTCTTTAAGCATGGCATCTGACACTTCATCATCCATCTCGGCTGTGGAAGGACACACAAGAGTATCCTGACATAGCACTCAAACATTAAAGACATTAAAGTGTAACATTGTTAAAAGATACTCGTAGGTGGTGGATAGGTGCTTTGGCAGTGAATGATTGAAGTGAGCAAAACTATATTAACTTAAATAATTGATGTTTGGCCACAAAAAAGTCTCGCGCATCTGTTGACTTAGCCACTACAACGAGAAAACCATTCTACTTAATTGTAAATAAATGTAGAATGCACTGAGCTAGAGCTGGCTGTCTGACTCCTACTATACATCCAGGTGCACAAGAGCACACTGGATTTCTCCTTTGGGGCCTCTTGGGACTCTGTGGTGCTTAAAAATCACATAGCGTACATCCCTTTTGCACATGCAAAAAGTGCAATGGACAAACAACGTGAACAAACAAAAGAACGAGCTGACGAACAAACCAATGAACATACAGAGCCTGGCTCCTCCTGTGCACACATCAAAGTGTTTAACTGTTAACCCAAATTACAAAAAAATATGTTTTCTCCCTTACTCCTAACCATTCAGATTTCACTTTTCCCCCCAAATATTTTGAGACATTTTTTTGAAACTCTACAGTCACCTTGATAGAATGGACTGAATGGAGGGAATCAGTGGTTTTCACTGCATTTAAAAAATTCGACAGCAACGTCTATTTCCCGAAAGTGTAATGTGCTGGTTACTCCATATAATACACAGACATCACTGGGGTGGTTTTCAGTAGAACAGCGTACTGAAGAAATAGTCCTGACAATTTGACAGTGAGGACAGCTGACACCTCCACAGAAGTCGCGGCAGAAATCTCAGAGGCAGATATCTCAAAAAACCAGTAGAAGTGGGACAGAAAACATGTTTTTACGTCATTTGGATGAGCTGTTTCCTTCAACAAATATCATCTTCATCACATGGCATACAAAACTATAAACAAAGAGAGACCTGTTATTTTGTTTTGTGTTGGATCTGTTGGTAATCTGTATTTTTCTAATAGCACATTTGTGTCCACACAAAAAATTCCACACGCACAACTCCACATTCGCACATTTTGGCTCATGTGAGCAACATCTTGCGCACATGCAATCCTCTGAAGACGAATGAGCGTTCAACTGTTCCTACGAACAATATTGTGACTAACTCCATGTTCTTGGCATGTGGTGAGTATTGCACTAGAATTTCAAGATAAAGAAACAGTTTGAAAATAGTGTGTTCAATATCTTTTAAGGCCTTGTCAAAGTAACTAAAAATAAACACCCATTACAATTTTATTTCTGTAATGAGGCAATTTGGGCCATCCAGAGGTAGCTCGATATTGCAAAAAACCTTATTAAAACCTCAAATCACTATTCTTTTCTCTGTGTCAATCTGACGGGAACTCACCTGCGTCCAGGAAATTGGGGAATGTGAAGCTGACCAGTAACTGTTGCAGTATTGACCTAAGAGCAAAAACAAACCCCAAGGATGAAAAATGTTTGGATTCATTGGAACATAATCTACAATAAATAATCTGTGTAAATGCTAATGCATCAATAAATCAAGAGGAGATTTTCTGGAATGTCGACTGTCCTGGGAACAATTCAGCTATTAAACAGATGCTATATGTCCATTTTGCGGGAACAAATCCTTGCCTGCTTTCCATTAGGATCTGAGTTTAAGGACTTAAAATGCTGGCCTTTATAGTGTATATTTTTGTTATTAATCATTTGGGAAAAAAAGGGCTGACACTAATGCCAACCATATTAAAGAAAAGGTCAGAAAGAAAGGACTCACCAGGTTGCAGCTGTCGCCCACCATCCTAAATTCAAAATATCTGCAATTGTGGGCTGAGAGGGACAAACAAAATGAGAATTAATATCAGAAATCAAGTCTATAATAATCATCCGACAAATCATTTTAAGCTTGTTGAACCAATCTGAACATCCTGCTTATGTTTACAGTGACTGCAGACTGTCCAGTTTTGCCAGGCACAAAGACCAAAAGGTCCACCCAGGGATTTTATTTTCTTCCCTCTCAGAGGAAATTAGAACACAATCCTCCTCAACAGATGCGGGCATAAATATGTAAACAAAGCGGCAGTGAGAAAACAAAGCAGCACACGGTTTGAATCAAAGGCCCAACATGCTGCTTTGATTATGCTTAGCATGCGAGGGCCTTGTTTTGGTGAATCACTGCTGTATCCTTTCTCTTCTGTTGATGGCGTGTTGAGTCACCGAGGAGTCTCAACTGACCGTGTCAGAGGCATCACCGGCTGTTGGCAGCGTCTTTGATTAGAAGATGTCTGCACCTTTCATCTCACCTTGGTCACTCAAGTGTGTTGTACACATTTGCGGTCCGAGTCGGAAAATTGCGTGCTTTCAATTGTCTGTCAGTGAGGGGAATTTCTGCATCTGTAAATACCTACGGATCATTGACTCTCTTTCTTAGGTATCAGCTTATTACCTCCACCTACCGCTACCTGTAATGACCTTTCAGCATCTAAGAGGAATTCATCGGCACCACTGAAATGTCTGCAGACAGTTTGCATCATTTCGCTGTAAGTTGTATGTTTTGTAAGTGATGGAAAACAGTGCCTCTTTCTACATCACTTGGTGTGTTAGCCAAGCACACTAGACCACCTAATCCTGTTACTGTTACTGCAACTCCCACTCTAACGCTTTCACCATACCCTCTGCTTCCCTTCTCATCTGCTCTATTCAGATTTATGGCTCCCTGGTGAGTGAAGGTTTGTGTGTGCGTGTGTGTGTGTGTGTGTGTGTGTGTGACCATTTAGAAGTATGTGAGCGAGGAGGTATGGCTACAAATGGCTGCATGTGTACTTGCATCTGTCCGTGTGTTAATGCAGGGAAATGAGTAAATGTATATGGATGGATATCAAAATGTGCGAACATGTGAGTGTGGGTGTGCACTCGTGGGTGGCTCTGTGTGTGTGTGTGAGTGTGGTGGGTTGTGTGTGAATGGTCTCTGGCTTATGTAACTCACCACGTAGACGGATCGCAGGCCTGCAGCCGCCTTGCTCTCTTTCTTGGGGTCACAGAGTGACTGGTAGTCGAAGGTCTTCTTAAAGTTGAACAGGGACGAGTTGAGCAGGTTTTTCATGATGATCGGGTCGATCACACCAAAGAAACGCCCGATCTATACACAGGGAGAAGAAAATGAAAAAAAAATTACTTTCATAGCACTTTATAGTATATACAGTATTCCTATATTTCCAGATTTGATGTGTTGTATCTGTTTATGAATATGATCCATGTAAGTGCAGCATCTCCTAAAATAATGAAGTAGTGTGTCAAAATAATGAATTTTGACACAGGGCCTGAAGATTTAGGGCATTATTATGTCATTATGTGGTTTTGTAGTGCCCATTCCTAAACAATTGACATAAAATAACCAGAAATCAATTAAGACACACTAAGCCTGGGGCTTTCAGTGCCACTCAGTGTCTGGGGGCCACTTTGCCCAACTGGTAATCCAGCCTTGATTATACATTCAAACAAATTTATAAACAATTTTTCAGTTTTTTAATAAAATAGTTTGACATTTTGGGAGATATGCTTATTGGTTTTCTTGCCCAGAGGTAGATGAGAAGATTGACACGACTCTCGGCTAGCTTAGCATAAAGGCTGAAAACAGGAAAACCCGGCTCTCTCCAAAGGTAACAGAAGTAGTTGCACCATGCAACCTGCAGAAATTCCAGGAACCTGCTGCTCTCAGGCCAAGAAATAGTTCGGCACATAACTTAGTGTAGAACAGCAAATTTGTCAAATTTACACTTAGTTTTTGTAAGCATTAAACAAACAAGATATAACTTTTTAATTAGTGAGCTTTAGAGGTGCTGGTAGGCCAATTTTGTTACCTTTGGACAGAGCCCTGCTAGCTGTTTCCAGTCTTTATGAAATGCTAATGCGCTGCTGGAGGAAGCTTCGTATTGACCGTACAGACATGACAGTGGTATCAATCTTCTCATCTAACTGAGGTCACAAAAGCAAATAAATGAATTTCCCAAAATGTCAAACTATTGCCTTAAGAAGAGATTTTTAAAAATACATCAAAGAACTCCTATCTACTTACGAGTATTTTTTCAGATGAAGTCTAAAAATTACAGTCAAGTAGATGCAAGCATCCCTACACAGATAAACATACAGTACTTCATGACCAGACTTCATGAACACACATTAAAGTACACCAACCTTTAGCCATTAATATAGCAGACTACCAGTGTGTGCCTGACCTAACGACTTCATAGTGGAAGTAATTTCAATAACAAGGGTCCAAGAAGTGTTTGAACCCTCTGTATGAGCGAAAAACCTTTAAAATGCACACTGTAGATGTTACTGACCAAGGTTGTCCTCAATATTTTTCATTTACAGAGCACTTAAACACTTTTATACTGCCAACTCACGATTGTTAAATATATGTAAAACGCATGCACAAAAACAAGAATGTTCAGCAGAAAATGTTCACTGTGAATTTACAGACACACACACTCAGTAAATCACCCTCAAACCAGGATGATGGACTTCAGTATAATCTGATTAACACAGTCTACCGGGCAGCCATAAATTTCTACTAAGAGGAAGTAGTTTGTCTCGGCATCTCAGAGGTGTGACATGACCGTGTGCATGGGAGTGTTTAAGCACTTGTGTATCCAGGAGGGAGTATGTACAGTAAGAAGTACTCATCTATGTGTGTGTGCTGAAAGACTAGCATGTGTGTGTGTGTGTGTGTGTGTGTGTGCATGAGGAAATGCAAACTATCCCTTTCCTTCCACTTTGTAAGGTCACCGCTAACAAGCCATCCTCCACATATCCATTCCTCTTTAGTCTAACAGCCAAAGGATATATAAATCTTCCAATCTATAAGGTAAAGGGAGCCTTCTCTCCTTTCCCTGTGCAATAACACAAATAATGAATTAACAGTCACAGGCCTGTTGGCTGCAGACTCCCCGAGGGTTTCGGAGAAAGAAAAGGAACGAGCGAGAGAGAGAGAAAGACATAAAGCGGGAGAGAAAGCGAGAAGCTTACAGAGAGAGAGAAACTTTGCTCCTGTAGGAAATATGATTGAGGGCACACAGCCTTCTCCAAACAAGGCCTCAGGCCCCTGGGTTTTAGTGCTGCTGCCAAACTTCAGAGGGCGACTGATTTATCCAGCGCACACCCAGCCGTGATTAGGAAGGAGCCGAGGCCGCATGAAAAAACATTTACTCAGATGACAGCAGGGGCCCGCTCTTAGCATTTAGCATGGGACAACAAGGAGCGAGGAAAACGTGTGCGCTTACTGTATATGTGTTTGTGTGTGTATCTGATTGTGTTTGAGAGGCTTCATTAGTTTATTTTTTGTTTAGGTTGTTAAGGGCAAATTGAGACCGATTGAAGATTCACAACAGGTTTGGCTGATCACAGTTAAGTACTACAAACCCTTTAGGACCACCAGGGTCTTGTTTCAGATTAAAAGATTTTAGAGATGATTTCAGTGCATTAATCAAAACTGTGTAAGAGTTCTTTATACAGAACAAAAAGTATTTTGAGCATAAAAGTTTATTGTTAGTAGTTTTAACTCAAGGTCATTTTACTAGCTTTTTCTCTGGAGCTTTCAGTCGCCTGTCATGACTTTCTTTAGTACATGGGGTTAGCTCAGTTGTTATGGATATGGTTAAGTTGTCATGATGTGACCTACGGAGCTTTGGTCACATGATTACAGGTGACCATACATGATTTTGAGCCCTCCCAGTCTGGGAAGTGATAACAACTGAGCAAACTCCATTCGCTGATGAAGACCGTGAGATGCGGATGAAAGCTCTGATAAAAGCCAGTTAGTGGACCTGGAGTTGGATTTTTTTTGTTTGTCAAAAAAGTGTTTCTGTCATTTTTCTTGCCGGAAAAATAAGTTTTCATGTTCTTACAGATGGTAGACTCAGGAAAGTGATCACAAGAAAACCTTATTTGATATCCCACGATACGGATACAGTATAATTAAACCATTATGTTGTCCTAAAATATGAATATGGGAACCACAAATTTTCCCCCCACAAAGAGAAAATTAATCCATGATATTTGGACAAAAATTATTAGCATCCATGTCTGCTGTGTTCTGCATTAGAGCACCAAACATGAGACAAATTAAGGCCCGCTTTCTAATAAGGCATCCTTTATAACAAATTGTTTAAGTTATGACAATAACAATATCTGTTAATGGTTAAGAAATAATTTACTAATGCTCTATAGATCAGTTATACGTGAGAATAGAAGTTATACGGGCTGCAGATGATCCGGACCAAAATCAATTTATCAACAAGTTATCAATAAGTTGTTAAATACAACTGCAGACTTGACGATCAAAACCCTTTTTTAAAGACTAACATCTATAACTGCAGACTTAATGGATTATTGGTAAGTAAGAAAACCCATGAGCATTTACTGAATTACCAACATTTATAACGGCATTATTACCCGCCAATGGGATTTTTCACAACTCAACATTTGTTCTTATTACATACATGACATATAAAGCATTAGTGGATGATTGATTAATCATTGATAAAGCCATTAGTAACAAGTATAAACCCTTTCTAAAGCATGCCTTATTTGAAAGTGGTACTAAAATTTAAGATGCACCAGTGATATTTCATATTTTTCTGACAACCCAGAAACACAGTTTACTTTTAGTTGTGTGTGAGTGAGAGTAAAATGCAGAGGCCCACCTGATCAATGTCATCATCTTGATTGGTCATCACCAGGAAGCCCCCATCATCCAGAATGTAACAGTCTACATTCTGGAATTACAGAGATAAAACCAGTGTTGCATGCTCATGACTCTTATTCATAAATAATATCTGAAAATGTAAAAATATGCAATTAAACCTCTTACCTCATCGTTTAGTTTGCAGCCACAGATCTCATCCATGCACTGAAAATACAGCAGAGCAGAAAGAATAATGAAAAGTCATAGTCTGGATCAAGTTTGTGCCCTCGTGCGTATGTGTCATGCAGATAGAATCTACTCACATCCATCCTCCATGTGATGTTGGTGAAGCTCGCCATAAAGGCACGAATGTCCAACTTCACGCCGACCACTGGGATCAAACACAAAAGCCAGACATCCTAGATCATGTTGGACCTCTGTGTCAACTTTACTCTCTGAACTTAGAAAATGCAAACTTGGCCAAGGATCACAGGAGACCAGACAACTTGATGTGTGGTTTGTGTGTGTGTGTTTGTGTGTATATGTCAGAGGGAGAGGGAGAAATAGACAAACGAGGAGTAGCGGTCTGTAAATAAGAGCCTATCTGTGTGTATGTCAGAAGATATAAAGGCATGAATAGGGTTAAGGCTACAGGTGTGTAAATAAGACACATAGCTGTAAGTGTGAGAGTGTTTATGTGTAGGTGGCAGAGTGAGAGAGACAACTTGAGAAATGAGGAGTATAAATGTGTTAATACAAGCCCCTCTCTCTCTTTGTGTGTGTGTGTGTGTGTGTGTGTGTGTGTCCTTACCAGCTGGTTTGAGTGTGATATTATCAATGTTGATGTTTACTGCTCTGCTCACCAGGATTGAGTCATCACTTGCTGCAAGAAGAAGAATAAGGGAACATATGTGCATGTATATACAGCATGTGCATACACATTGAGACAAAGGAAAACACACACACACACACACACACACATGTTGGCTTCTACTCACTGTTGTCTCTAGGGTACGGTTTTGGAGTGAAGATGTACAGATCATTGTCCAAACTTCGCTTATAGAAACTTGACTCATATGTCTCTGCTTCTTCTTCCCAGGACAGCCCAGCACTGCCAAACACATTTATACAAAACAACAAACACAAACACACACAGATAATTGCATTATCAAACCCCTGCTCAAGAAAAACACCACATCCCAGATCTCTTTAAGAACTATAGACCATTTGCAATCTCCATTTCTTTGTGAAATACTTGAAATAATTGTTGACTTAATTTACTGATTAACATATTATAAATATGTGAATATTCAGTCTTGGGTAATTTCATTATATTGAAACTTCACTCACTAAGGTAGTTATCAATCTGCAGATTGCAGTCCAACATTAATGCCAATAGTCCAGACTGATCTATACATTACCTTCATCACCACTGACCACGACATTCTTTCGAATCACCTTGAAACTATATTGGCATCAGTACTTACATATTGCAGTGGTTCTTCACATCATAAAATACACTGAGTAATTTTCAACAATAGCAACTTTGACTGTCGTTATCTCTCCTCTGGGGTACTGCAAGGATATGTATTGGGTCCATTGCATTTTCCCTTTATAAGCTTCCACTTCTGACCAGGGAAAACCTTGGGATCCCCCTGTAGTAACTGGAAGAAGTAGCTAGGGATATAGAGATAAGGGCCTATGGTCTGCTTTGCTTAGCCTGCTACCACCATCACTTGAACATGAACCAGCGGCAATGGATGGATGGATGAATGTTCAAAATGTTGTTATTCAAAGAATATAAAGAACTTCATGGGTAAGTTGCAGCTTTCTTAGCAGACCACATCATTATTCTTTATCAGATAATCCTGAACATATTATCTACTCCTTCCCATGCTTCTAAATCAACCCCTCTCCCCCATGAGCTTGACAAGTACCTTTTGGGGTAGACCCGTGTGATCCCTCCATCGGTGGCAACAAATCTGGCCGAGACACCATGCCTGACAAGCAGAGAAGATAAAGCTATAAAACATACAGTTACAAAAATCTGGAATGTGCTTTATGCCTGCGTGACATTTACTGGTGATGTTGAAATACTTGAACCATCTGTATTCAATTTTTTCCACTTGGACATTCATTACCAAATGCCAAGTAACAAATAACTGATGCCACATTTCAGTTTTGCTGGATCACAAAAAAGCACTGATGGCAAAGTAGGCAACATTTTGGTGCTTCACTTACTGCAACTCGTTACTTTTCCAATGCTTGATCAGTTTCGAGGTGATGCCAGCATCCAGGAGCAATCGGTTCACCAGCTCCACATTACCTAAACAGCAAAGCATCACTTGAGCCTCAGCATGTTATCTCTGAAAACAATTTGTGTGTCTGCTGACTGATCAGAAATTGTCAAAGTAAATGTTTAACTTTAAAGTGTCTCATCTTTATAGGACGATGTTGTCCTTTTTGTTGTTTCAGACTTACTAGCCTGAAAAGTCTGAATAACAGGCATTTGCTGGAATATGTAGGACAAATGCCCCAGGAGCATCCATCAATAGCTAATATGGAACGAATAATAGTGTGAGAAAAAAAGAGAGAAGGAAGGAAAAGTAACCAAAACCATGAAAGAAAAATAAGATAGGGTCCATGGAGTATATATGATACTAGAAAGACAAAGAAAAAACAAAATAAGGAAAAAGTTGGGAATATTTTGACGTTTACATCACATTTTAGGCATCCAAAATGAATTGTAAATTGAGTGCAACATAGGAATAAGCCCAAAGGTCCAAATGCGAGTACATTTGAAGGAACAAAATAGAAGCAATCTGACAGACAGATGGGATTTTTTTAGAAAGGTAAGTCTGTGAAGAAAAGGTTACATCTCAAAATTGTCTTGTGAAACAAGACCGAAACAGACACAATCTTATAATGAAACTGAATCAATGAAATATGTATTTACATTTAACAAAAAAATATTGATAAATGTGCCTGATGCTGACAAGGTGTAGGTGGTGGGTTGGTACAGGTGTAACAAATTATTTTTTGAGACATCCGACAAGACCACATGACAAACATAACAGGCGATAAAAGCTGTTCGCCCATTTTTTTGTGGTGCCCGCCACTTTGAACTCTCCGATGACCCGCTTCAGTCCATTAACATCGAGGCTCGTCGATGTACCCCACCACCTCCTCCAACCTTTATGACACACCACACACATCAGAGAAAACAGCTGGTGTAACACTTTATTTCCCCCCTACCCCACCTTCCCTCCTTGTGCAGTGGTTTTCATTAGGGATCCTTTATTGAAGGCAGCCCAGGAATTCCTAATGTACTTCAACTCCTTCGCCACTGCAGTGGCTTAACCAAGTAAAGCGTGTAACGATACTCAAGCCGCCAATAGTCCACATGGGCCATACTCCTCTCTCTCTCCCTCTGAACTCCCTATGGACTCCATTAAAATAGCAGCTAATAATGGTGAAAGTAATATTTCAATGGGCTGAAAAGTTTTATTGGATTGATCATGTTGAGATGTTTGAACTAAGTTCTCAAACTCAAATCGTCAAACTAAACTTAAAGGAGATACTTTATAAACATCCGGGGACCTTTTGTTTTACTCAATAGGCAAAAAAAAGTGAGTGATGCATATCAATGAGCGTATGCAAGAAATGGCACAGATGTTAATGCGTTGGTCAGATGTTTGGGAGAAGGTCCACTGGCCCCTGATTTGTGTTTTATTGCTCCTCTCATGCTCCTGGCTTGACGTGTCCTGCTCTTTCTCACAAACACACAGTAATTGGATGAGGTCGAGCAGCTATAGGTGGGGTGTGGAAGGCATATTACTGGTGAATATTGTGCGTGTGCGAGCGTTTGTGTGTCACATCTAAGCCGACGTGCCTCACACATGTGCACTCAGGCGTGTGATGGTCAGACTTTTAGAGTTAGCATCAAATGGGTAACACGAACACAGGGGTTCCACATCACAAAGCTTTGCCTGGTCATGCACACCAAACCATCCAGCCAGACCTGTATTTCACTGGAAAGAGAGACCTCTGGGAATAGGTTTCAGTTGGCGCTCTTCCATTAAATTTTCAATGCACACCTTAATGCCAAGCCAGATGGCTGAGATTTCACATGTACATTCTAAAGCAAATACTGTAAAGCTTAGCAGCTCTTTGAGATGTAAATAGGAATCTGTAGTGAGAATGAGGTCCAAGTGTGCTGCAGAGTTCAATACGATCCAATAGAGACTTTTTGATTCTCAAGAAAAATGTTAGAGTTGATGAAACCAAGAGTATGTTAGGTGGAAAAAGGTATTTCAGAGAACATTTCTTCATTTTTTGATACTCACACTTCGGGTCGTTTGGAGTCTTTGTGTCAATGTAATTGTTGAACTCCATGAGAAACTCAGTGTTGTTTGTGTTCTTGTCAGGTGGCTTCAAGTCCTTACAGTACACCCTGTTGGAAACATAGCAACGTTATTGTGAACTAATGTAAGCAGAAAAAAAGTGAATCACAAGGTTGACATTCACCTCTACGCTGCTTCATTGTCGTCACGCCAGAAGTAAAAAAAATATCATTTTCAAATTGTTCGGAAAATGTAATCCAAATAAACTACATGTCGTCTTACCTCGGAGCAATAAATGTATAGCCATATTCATCAAACTTGTCCGCCAGCAGGCTTTCAGAAACTGGTGAAAGGTATGGGAGGGATATTATGAATGTGAGTATACTGAATTTTCCTCCCATTTTCCATGCACGTTCATATTAGACAGGTTCAAATGAAACTGAAATAATCATTGTATGCAGATGAGACGGTGCTCCACTGGGCAGAATGTAACACCTGTTGAATTTGAATATTTAACAGTGCACCAATAAGAGAGTGCTCCTACAGGGACAAAAACTGAAATGAGATTTCATCTCTTGACAGACTGAGCATAAAAACATTAGCACCATAGCTCCACATATTCAACATTGCCAAATCCCTCCTTCTAAAAAAACTTCACTCTTACTGTATGCTAAGTTTAGGATATTCAATTAAAATGCAAGGTAGCTTTGTAAAGTGAGGGGGAAGTACTCACAAAGAGAAAATAGAAAAAATGAAGATATATTTATCACATAACTCATAAAACTGGACTGAAGCAAAAGTTGTGGACAGTTTTACATTACACAGAAATACACTGTAAAGAATACGGTCTTGCACAAACAGCTGAAAATCAGGTATAAATAAGAAGGATCAGAATAGACTTGGCCAGACATGCTGGGCAAAGGACCGACAAGGCTCAAGAACAGGAGGGGAGAGATGAAAGTAAAGGAAAAAATACTTGCCATTTTTCCCTGGAGTGGAAAAAAATCCCAGCAGAGAGAAAGTGAGCGAACACGAGAATCATCCCCCAGGGAGGAAAAGACGAGAGGGAAAAGAAAGGGGAAAAAAAGACAGGGTAAAACCACAGGGGTCAAAGGTGACACAATATTTTATTCACAGAGCGAGTCCTGAATAGAAATATTGGATTCCAAACAAAAGGTTTTAGGCCTTTGGATGTAAATGGAGACAGTGCTGATGGAGAACACAAAGAGAGGCTTAAATTGTGGTCAGACGTTTTTAAAGTTATGATTTAGATGTGTTTTTAGCATTAGTATTAGCATTCTTTTGGTGATACAGTAAATCTGTGGAGTCACTGCACTTCAGTGATGTATTTGCATTACAATACTGCACATAGGAATGAACTGAGGAATATTAACCACAGCTCATAACCTTAATGTTCCTTTGACATTCTCCAAAGCATGTTGTGTTGACAGTTGATTATACTGTACAGCAAAATTTCTCATGACGACATGGGCTACTCCTTGTCTCTTTGGTGGTCATGATTGGAAAATAATTGCACCCATGTGCTTTTTCTTTGATATTCGGTCACCACTTACTAATCCAACAAAGTATCTAGTAATGATGGATAGCAGGGAGATTTGGGGAGTGACGACTGCTTATATTTTCTGCACTTTCGCACGCCTTTTAACACTGATGATGACATTCCTGCCAGTTTTGTGAATATTTTGTGAATAACTGAATCAGTGCAATATCTAAGACATGCAGCGACAATCCTTCCAAAATGTGAATGGATTTCAGCAGATTTCACACATGGAAACATGCGAGACAAGAACCAACATTGACAAATGCATGACAAATAGATGTGGGAATTGGGACGTGATTTGTTTTTCAAATTCACTTGGCTTTTTAGATTGACATTTTTATTCACCCTCTGAAAAAGTATAACACAGAGACAATTAAACCACAGAGCTTAAAAATGCTCTGTGGAGATGGTTGATTCAGTGACCACAAACAAGACAAAACTGATGACAAAGCATACAGAAGGACAAACGGACAAGACAAAGTTTAGTGTGTTGAGAGGGATATTGTCTTTCATTAGGAGTTATTTAACAAGGTTGTAAAACAAAGTGAGTCAAAATAGAGACAACAAACAAAGAAAAGCACCAACTCATGTTTTGGGTGCAGACTCACAGCTTTCTCCTTTATGGCTTCACCTTTAAATAATGCAAACATCCTGTCCTCTGTTCTTCCTGCTACAGTGGGTTAGTGCCAAAACCACATCTGAGGGCCATTGGAACAGGTGGGGGGTTAAATACATACATGCACACACAGACATACACACACCATCTGCGACACACTGTGTGGGCGCGCATCGCATGCGAAGCTCTGCTTCTGAGAGCAGACGCTGGCTTGATTCAGTGTAACAGAATTGTCATTATTAATCAGAAGCCGCTAAATGAAGAAAAACAGATGATGAAAACAAAATGTTGCGGTGTTCGTGAGTCTGCAACACCACATACGATGAACCAAGTTAGTGAAGTGAGGTGACATCCAAAGCCTGCTGGTAGTGTGAGAGCGAGGAGACAGGGGTTATGAGGTAAAGCACAGGAGGAGAATACTTGCCCAAAAACGCTGCAGGGGGTCCAACACACCAGGAATGGTCAGGAGTTGAGGAGGGCAGGAGGACAAGAGGAGGGAGGAGGATAAAAAGATGAGGAGAGGAATGAAGGAATTGGAAAAGAGAACAGTGTAGGAAAGAAGCCAACAGGGTTACACAATATTTTATTCAAATGGATATTGAATAAGAATATTGTATGTAAAAATATGAAGCACTTAGAGTTTAAGTAAGTTACCTGTGGAAGATAAAAGGGCTGTTTAAGGTCATTTAGGGTAAGATGTACTGTACTGTACTGTATGTGTGTGTGTGTGTGTGTTTGTATGTGTGGTTATGTGTATTAATACAAATCTGTTCATGCAGTCACATTAGGGAGACTTCCCTCCTATTTGGGGACAAAAACTGTCTTTACTAGATTATTCATTGAATTTTAGGGTTAAGACTTGGTTTAAGATTAAGGTTACAGTTAAATTTAGGTTTAGGTTAGGTTTAGAGTTGGGGTTTGGCATTGTAGTTGTTATGGCTACAGTTAAGGTAAGGCTCCGTGGATTGAGTGCATGTCAATGCAATGTCCTCTATAATGATAAAAACAATTAGGCTCACTTTTCATCAAATAAACACACTGACATGTGAATATGAGTGCGGCAGTGTATACACCTGTGTGCAAAGTGAGAAATCCTTGATTGTAAAAAGGATCCCATCACTGGGTTTCCATGTTTTATCATTTTTATTATGACATTTTATATTTACAAGTTTTTAGTACTTTTACTTTTTAATCCATTGTTTGCTATTCATATCAGTGTGAAAATCAATTTACAGAAATGAGCATTTTGCTACCTTTATATTACCAAAGTTATATACTCTGTTGGTGAGATATTATCTTTTTTATAAAAATGCATGTTTGTGTCCTGTTTGTCCTCAGCTCTCATTTTAGGTGCCAAACCAACACCTACATCTCAGACACTGGAACAACCTTAAAAGCACCACCAAGGAGAGTTCTCAAACTGGTCCCTGCACTCTTGGAAACTCCGCTAGAAAGAATGAAGGCGATGAAATGTTGATTGTGATCGATTATCAATGTTGAGCAAGCTGTGCCAGTTGATTTTCACAGCTTTCTGGAATAAAGAGTAGCCAATTGCTGACTAAAGGTGGGCAATTAGACTTAAAACGGATGATATGCTTTGGAAAATAGTTGGTAATAATGTAAAGTGTTTTTAAAACCATAAGTATTGCTGTGCAAAACCACCAAAATGGTCTTTAAAGCCCACTTTTGGCTATTGAGTGCAGCCCGGCGCACCAAACATACAGACAGAGGGACAGACTCTAACCAGGGATGGCTCCATCTCAACTGTAGTGAATACACACACACACTCACACACACTCGCATACATGCTATAAAACTGTCCTTTGAGTAACACTATGAGTCAATGACATCTTTTACTAGTGGGAACAGACAAGGCTCAAAAAAGAGACATGAGACGACAACGCTACACATATGGAACCTCTGATCCACTGTGTAGTATTCAATAGGCTCGAGGATGAACACACACCCATACACACACGCAGAGTGAGGTACTTAGCTGTAAATGAATTGATGAGTACTATATGTGTGAAAGGGGACACTGGAGCCACTCGTCCCGCTGTCTGGCAACAAAAACGTTGAATAGCACCACAACTGAGGGTGTGGGTTGCCATAGCGATGCAAGAGGCGAGGGCACGCAGGGGTGGTGTAGATGTATATATGGGTGTGTATGTATACGAGCATGGGGCACTATAAGTGATGGATAGGAACCATAAGCTGAGGCACGAGGGTTTCTCAGCCTTACATGGAGAGCAATAATGTCACTGGAGAACATTAGCAGTCATTTTCCAACCAGCAACATTTGTCTGCTGTCTGTATAAATGGGAGGTAAATGTTAGTGGAAAAACTAAGAATGGCACAAGAGATTGAACTGACTTACAGTAGATGGCACTTACATTTTGCCTGGGTGATTGTGTCGCCGATTTTGGCCCTGATGTAATGCATACTGTACTCAGGAAGGACCAGGGCCAGGCTGAGAGAGGACACACACACACAATTTTTTTGTAAATACATATTTTTGTTTCACTGCATTGTTGAATAAAGTAAGCATTTTATTGTCTGAGACATTAACTGCATGCACACAATCTTGCTCAACCAACCAGTTCACATGCAAACGTATTGCATTTTCCCCTCTTTGTTTTGAGAAAAAAATCATCATAGCATCATGGAACCATAGCAAATCTTTCAGTAAGTCCTGCGAAGCATGGTTTAGCAGGAGACTGAATTTTCCAAATAGTACACATAACTCGCTAACACTGGCCCCTCATGGCCTGGACTTTGTCCTGAACTTAACACCACCGTCCAGCTCCAGTCCCAATGAGAACAAAATGGTTTTGTGCAATCATGACGAACATTTTGCAAACCGTGTCAGTGCAACGCATCTGGAGTTCCTCTATTTCTGGTAAAAAGTATTTTACACATGCAATCACTTCATGAGACATACTTAGCACATGATATTTACCTGTAGTCTGTCCCCTTCACTGGTGCAAAGGTGTACGTCCTCTGACCTAAGTCAATGTAGCGCTTTGAGGGCAACAGTTTGGTCAGTACATGTTACATTTCCTAAGCAAATGTGTTTATAACCGTCATGGATTCCAACATCCTTTCAATATAAAATTACCTCATCTTGGGATTTCACCAATGTAGATATTGTGTAATTTCCCTTTAGACCATCGATCATTTGTCTTCTTATCTGTTGACCAAATAATCAAAAACTGATTAATTCATTAATTAAAAAAGGATAAGAAAATTCAATCATACTATATTCAGAAATTACAATGCCATCGATTCTGATGTGAGCACATGGAATCATAGGAGTTGGAGTAATCTATTTTTCAAACCTCCACTTTGATCTCATTCTCCAGCTCTGCATCCAGGAAGTCCAGCGTTACAGGTTCATGAAACTTGGCAGTCTACATAAAAATGCAAGCAATTAGTCTGTGGTACATACTATAATTTATGATTTATGGGCTTTGAGTACAAAGGAGAAAAACTGAACAGTAAACATCAGATACTGATCTTCTGTTTCCAAAACATATTCTGATACTTACGTTTTCGTAGCCTTGAACAGGGAACTAATTATGGACTAATTTGTCTGTTAACACAGACTTTCTAATGTTTTAATCATCTGT
Organism: Oplegnathus fasciatus; assembly: GCA_003416845.1. NCBI lineage: Eukaryota > Metazoa > Chordata > Actinopteri > Centrarchiformes > Oplegnathidae > Oplegnathus > Oplegnathus fasciatus. The sequence goes on from NTHP01000028.1 coordinate 886,144, forward strand.
GACCAATCTGTGCATGCGAAATTTACAAGAAGAGAGCGTATCTCAAAGGTCAACAAGAAACATCTTGTCATGGTTCAACAAACATCACTCTGGACCCATATAATCAGGACATTTAAAAAAAAAAAGAAGTGAAAAGTCAGCCAAATGGTACAAACAAAGTAGTAATTCAGGCTAACATTGCATCCGCAGCAGAGACGCTGTGCTATGTCAGTTTAATGCTAAATAATATTTGCTTTGCAGAACAACAGAGGTATTGAATCTTTCTGCAAAGGACAAGATTCTTTATGTATTCTTAATCTAAAAAGCCTGTTGACAATCGGGAATGTCGTGTTTTTCTTTCCAGTTTGACCAATATTAATGAGCAAGTAATGGGTTTTAGCAGGAATCACATATTTGGAGCGACATCAATTGTGACAGGTCCCTAGAAAAGAAAACGTCTGGTTGGTCTGAACTATAGTCTAGTGATTTGGCCTACCAGTGGCTGGAGATTAGGGTGGAGCAGCACATATCCATTGGGGTCAATGGCAAAGTAGTAGCCATTTGGTCCAAACTACAAGAAAAAGGAAATAAAGAGGGAGATGTGTGTGAAAGGAAAGACAGAGGAACCCAGGTACCAAACATGACATCTGCTATATGAATAGGCTGGTTTCTGTATGTGTTTATTTATGTAGTGTGTGCTCCTACAGTAAACTGAGGCGTCAGTCTCTTGATGTCTTCCAGGGAGACATCAATAGCCATAACCCCCAAGATGAGCTGGTTTTGAGATTTCTGAGAGAAAACCATAGAAAAAAAAGGAAGTCAGGGGTTAGAAAGAGTCACCGTAAGACCCACTTATGAATCCTGTTGTTCTTTCTGGATGAGTCAAGTCCCTCTGCGCATTCTGAATGATTTCAAGGAAATGGGGTGCAATAGAAATCTGGACAGTCTCATTCCCAAAAGCTTTACATGCCGCCATGAGTCACTGACAAGGCATTTCCAGCCTTCGTTTTCAGACGCAGTGGAGGTAACCCCCGAGTCCTTCGAGGTAGACATGTAAAGTCATCTTGAAGCACTTAGCTACCGGATCATTTGTCTCTCTCTGATGTGCAGGTTTGATTTCTTTTTGATATCTGCTTTATGACAGCCCAGACTCTCTTCCTGTGGAGGCACGTGGGAGAGCTTTGAGGGACCTCAGCGTCAACAAAGGATATAAGGAAGAGCCACAAGAAAGAAGAGGATAAAAGTAAAGGATGAGACGATAATTGAGAGTATTCATGGCGTATGTTTATTTTTTTTTAGTCTGGTAAACATTATGTGTCCCAAAACCACAGACTATAACTCTCGCATGGGGTCAAAGGGTGCCGACATACAGTGAATTTAGTCAGTAAGTCAATTGAAAACAAAATGGATGCGAAAGAAGACAGAATGAGTGAGTGAATCAAGAAACAATCTGGGAATAAGCGTGTATAATATAAAAAAGGAAGGACTTGCAATAACTGTTAAATGAGTAAATTAGGATTTACATGAAATGAGTAACGTGAGAATTCAAAAGTAGTTTTAGTTTTGCCTACCTTTGAGCCGGTGTTGGTCTTGTTGAAGACAGGCAGAGTTCCGGTGATCACCAGGCCAAGCTCCTGGAAGATGAAACATACAACATGTAGAATAAACATGAGGTATGTCGGCAGATCAGTCACATCAAAACAATTGTTCATGGCATAAATTCACAGAATACCTCATGGTGTGTTGTCTACTTTTGTGTGATTCATCTGATTAATGACTAAAACATCATTAAACAGCCGTCCAACACTGACACCACGCATAGGTGTCACTGGGTCATTGGAATAACCAGCAGCTACAGCACAGAAATAAGATGCTTCCCATAAACAACAGGCAGAGACATTTCTGGTGGCGACGAGGTTAATACAGTCACAAAAGTTGACAGCATCTTATCAGTAAACGGATGACCACAGATATCCAAACCATTTGGCTCAGTTTACCAGACTGGTTTCTTATCTACACTGTCGCCTAAAAGTTAATCTTGACAGAAGCTTAAGCACCACAAAAAAAAAAAAAAAGATTGATGTAGCATTTTTGAAATAAATTAAATCTGTCCTTTCACAAACACTGCTGGAACAGAGGTGAAGCTGAGTTTACCAGGATGACAAACGGCAAATGTTTAGCAGAATTGAACTTATCTGAAATCCTTCATCTGACAGAAAACAGATTTCTTCTCATTCTTGCAGAGCTCGACATTGTCTCAAAGTGTGTTCTGTCTTTAGATAAACTTGGGTGAAATCGTGTAATGTATATCTGTTATAACACATAACATACCAGTGCATCCAGGTAGACGTTGGTCCACTGAACCTGCTTGGCCTTTTTGTCAGCCTTAACCATAGGCCTGCCCAAAACATCCAAGTACTCCTGCAGAAAAAAGGATGAGAGAAGGACTTCAGTTTTAATTTGCTGCATGCACGTCAGTCACTCCGCCACAAGAGGGCACAATACACAAGTGGTTAAGTATGCCAGACAGAGTGCTGGAGTGAAAGACAAGTAAAGTAGCCACCATTCATGGATAAATAAATGCATCCATGGTAGTGCTGTATGGGTGGATTTGAGTTTACCTGAGTGTTGATCCTGATGGCACCTATAGATGGAATCTCATAGTAGTACCCTGCGACAAAGATATAAATTTATTCTAACATCAATTGTGAGAACAGAAGCTTAATTTAGATTAGATTACCCCAACTACTGAAAACAGCTCAGATAAGTGGAGTACATTTTATGTATTTAGCAGGATGCCACATTCATATTCATCTAGTGATCTAATGTTGTCTGAAAGGTGCCAAAAATACTATTCTGGGATTGACAACCTAACTAACCAAAATGAGAACTGTACTGCAAAGCAAACCCCATCCCACCTTACTTCAGGTTGACAAAACAAACTTTGAAATGAACTTAAAGGGCCATTCTGTAGTGTTTTTTGACCATGTAAAATTAAGGTGTGCTCACAATAAATGAAATATTGTGTATCTTGTGTCATTATTGAAAACATAAGCCCGTTTTTCTTGTGTGTTTACAAAATATTATGACTATAGAAAGCGTTGTCAACTTAAAGTTTAGTTAATGTCTGGTGTTAGTCCTGTCAATCATTTAAAAATGTTTTGTTTACATTTGGATCACAGTTGGGTCCTTTAAACTAGATCACATGAGTTGTGTGTCACATGGACATTGAACGCAACCTTGTACCTTTATTCTTGCAGGCCATCCACTGTATTGGTACTTTGTCGTAGTTGTGCTGACCTACTGAAAATGTAAAGATGCGCACCTGTGAGGAGGAGAAAGTAAGTAAAAAAAGCTGAATATGGTGAGAAGCAAAGACTGCTGCATTCTGCTCTCTGAACATCTCTCTGTTTACAGTCCTACCGCTTGATTAGGGTTGTATTTTTTAAAGATCTCCTCTGCCCTCTCTTCTCCTCCGTCAGTGAAGAGCATGATAATCTTGTTACAGTTGGCCCTTGACACATTCATCTAGGAGATACAAAGGCACAATATTTGTATTTTAACAACTATTTAACCAAGACAGTAAATATCTCTTATTGTTACAGGAAGAGGCTGAAGAGGTGGTTGTGAAAAGAATTTCATTTACAGAAGATGGCAAGGGAAACATGAGCTCTTGAACTGATACAAAAATATGCAATGTCCGAAGCAACCAGAAGAGGTCGACATATACTCAATCTTCATTAAAGAACACCAATGGGATTGAGTTGTGTCCTGTGTTCCATCATTATTTTCATAATTGAATAAAATTAAAAATTACATGAACATAAATGATATCAGACTGTTAAGATGATTTGAGTTTCATCAAGCCTCTGGGTTGGTCTGCGTATTTCAAGGGACACTGTTGGATATAATAATTAAACACACAACAGATTGACACTGACTTCCTCAATGTTACCGTCCCTACCCCCATCCACCAAACACACATACACACACTCCCACGCCCTTATGTTCGAAAAACACAGATACCACACAAATATTCCACCACGCACGCCCACACCAAAACTTTACCTGCGCGAGCTGCTCGAAAGCCAGCTCGAAGCCGCCTCTGTAGTTGGTGATACCTTTGGCGGTGATGCTCTGCACAGCATCTTTCAGCATCCTCTTGTTGCGCACGTTGGCCTGCACCAGGTTCTCAAAGCACGCCGCGTGCATGGCCTTTTCATTGAACTGGAGGGAAGAGGGAAGGTGGGATGATGGGAAGTGGAGGGAAGGCACTTGCACATATTTTGTGTCAAATATGTGGCCTGTTTTCCCTTCGTCACAGAGTCATGCAGTGTCACTTAAACATACAGGATGGACTTATTAAGTAAGGTATTTCAAGAGAGAGATTAAATTGATTCCATTTTAGATCAAATAAAATAAAAAATAAAAAATTATTGGCACATGTTATAAAGTAAATAGATCTACTTTGATAACACTTTAGCTTCTTGGCTTTGCTGTTGCAAAAATTTGTCATGTGTGAAATGAAATCAGTCTTAATCAAATCTGCACAGACCGAAGGGAGCTGTAGGAGCAGACAGAAGGATTGGCAGGAGAGCAGGTAGGGATGTGAAAACAGTGGCATAAGGAGGTAAAAAAAACAACAAAGAGCTTTATTATGGAGGGATTATGTCGTAGAGTCAGACACTACCATAACTGGTTAAATTACATTTACACAGCTCTACATGTAAAGTGTCTTCAGATTAATATTGGTGAATGGTTAATGTGGAGGAACAGATGGAACCATATCAATTCATGCACACACACACAAATATAAACCTATACACACACACACACACACACACACACACACACACCTATGGAGGACTGGGACATGGCTCATTAATACCCAACATCTGTTTTGGCCTTGACTGCTATCATGATCGTGTTCAAAACACACACTAACACACACACTAACACACACATTCTCAAACATGTGCGCGCATAAGAGGTCCACAAATACTGATTTTACAGCTTTTATTATTTCTTGCAACACAAATTTGAATATCTCCAGATACTCACCACTGATCTGATACACTTTCTTTTCTTTTCCTTATTAATATTGGCTTAGATCTGCACAGTTGGTTACATGAGTGAATTGCACCTTCTGCTTGAGATCATCCTTATTTATCTAAAAGTCTAGGTGGAACTGTCAAGCTGAAAAACAAAGATCTTACTTTGGTTACATAAAATGTCAAATATGGGTGACTAAATAGCGGAAATGGCACTTGAAAGGGACTTAAACTCTGAGTACAATGACAAGGAGAAAGTAATTTTGAGATGACTGCCAGTGTTGTCAGCTTTTAAAAATAATGAGCACTTTTAAGTTAGTTAAAGCCACAGTTAGCGTAATAGAGGCAAACTAATCTAAGTATTCTATGTGCGTCAGTCACAAACAGCAACGTTATTCACAGAAGCGAGAAGAAATGTTTCACTGCAACATACGCAAAACACAGAGTGAAGATATCAGAATGGTTAATAGTGGCAGTTTGAACAAAAATATATAAGATAGTAAGGAGCACAAAATCCAGGATCTATGAGCAAAGGACAACATTTAATACTTCTTTGCTATTTCTTCTCTGTTCACACGGGTTTATGTTTAGAACGCAAAAGGATGCTGCAGCTCACAATAACTGTTTCCAACTATTCAACATGTTGGCGGACGTTTCAGGGCAAATACTGCCAAGACTTTCGTCCTCTAAACAGACGCACGCCTACACACACACTCATATAAACCATGGTGAGTTAGAACTTCATCTAACTTATAAAACACATCTTAAAATATCTCAGACACAGTAATAAAAGCTTGGCAGAACAGCATACTGTATGTGGGCATGTTCTATATATATGTTTGTGTATATAAAAAATACCTCAAATTGTTCATAGTCACCGCCGTGGTCCTATATTGTGAATGCGTAACTTTTAAGTGCATACACACATACATATTCTCTAAATACATAGACTCAAAGTTTGCATAGATGCAAATAAAAATGTCCTAGAAAGCAACTTACTGTATGTCTATTTCAATATCTTAAGAAGCTTCCTGGAAAGAACTATATGAATTGGAACTGTGAATTATGGGGAAAATGTGTTCCAACTGGTACACTTTCAGTTCAATTTCGATGAATTGCTTGCATAAGCTAAAAAGTTTGTTCACAGCAGGTCAACTGAAGATATAAAAGTGTACAAAAATGTAAATTTGACTACAAGCAAGCTTACAATTCAACAAATATAGACTATAAAGTGTCAATAATAAACAAATATTTGCTTGGATTTAAAGTAACTTCAGTTTTTCCACTAAATAAGACACAACTAACTAAACTCAGACAACTATTTGAGGATATGGACTTCATTTTCCCCGTAATTAGTACCAAATTACAAAGTTCTTTCCAGGAAATTTCCCAGGAATCTACTAGGAAATTACGGGACCAATAATAGGGTTAGACCGTCATTAACTACTGAGTTATGGAACTGTATTCACATTCTCTGGTTAATGAGTTGTGTGTGCTTGTGTGGGTAGTCACAGCAACGTACTGGTATTGAGAAAGGAAGCATGGACTCACATATGTGTACTTCATGGGCAAAACAGGATATAATGCTCATATATATTCACTAGAAAAACACACAAAAACTGTAATGACTGATTTAGTCAGAATTACATGAAACCAGCTACAGACACACACACACAACAGAGCTGAGTGCAGAGCCAGTCGCTTTAATAACACTATTTTATTATGAAAGGTTGTAACAGATTGTACCTTCAAAAAGCTTCAAAATGCTTCTGGAAGGTCTACAAACTGAGCTGGATGCCATCAATATACTTATTATAGTGCTGCCTGATTTCATTAACTTCAAAAGCCCTTTTACTTAGCTGATTTGAAAGCTCCAAACAAAAACATAAACCACTGCTTTATTAAGGGAAGTGAAAGAAAATGTAATTAATGGTTCATTTGGAGAGGAAACTGAAAAAGTCCTTTATGTCCCCTCCCATTCGGAAGAAGGACAAATAAGGATTAAGAAGGACATTTCAGATAGAGTGCGAGCACATCCAAGTACATGGTGCATCCTGCGCCAAAGGTGCAAGTAACGGGAGTGAGACATTTTAAAAATGTGCATCTTTGGCAATGTTCTAGCTGTTAAAAAAGGGGCAAAGTAGGCATTCATGGGGGAGAGCTGAGGAGTTTGCAGCCAGACAGACCACCTGTAGTTATGCAAATGCTTTTGAAAAAGAAAAAATGCTATAAGCATGCCCACTGTGTACATAAAAAAAAACATGTAAAAGTAAGTTTGTGATGTGACATTTGGTAAAAAAA
>NTHP01000028.1:893552-930141 GCA_003416845.1 Oplegnathus fasciatus
AAAAAGTCTGTGTAGGATCCAGATAAAATAAAGGATAAAAGATAAAATACACAGAGAGAACCAGAGCGAAAAAGAAAGGAAAAAAACAAGACAGTAGCTTACAGCAAACACTCAAGATTTGGGGAAATTGGCTTACTTGCTTTCTTGCTGAGAGTTAAATGAAAAATATAGATACCATTCTGTTGTCTGTACACTAAATATGAAGCTACAGCCAGCAGCCAGTTAGCTTAGCTTGGCACAAACAATAAAAATAGGGGGAAACAGCTAGCCTGGCTCTGTGCGAAAAAAATCCTCAAAGTGTGAAAATGATTTTTACAGGCCAGAGGTAAGCTAAGCTAACTGGCTGCTAGCTGTAGCCTTGTATTTGACAAACACATGTGAGAGTGGTATCAATCTTCTCGTCCCTTGGCAAGAAAGCGAGTAAGCAAAACTTTAAACTACTGCTTTAAGTCCGGAGGAAACTGTCACCGTTTGGCCAAGTCAATTTCATTCTCCATAGACTCCTTTGTTTATGGGCAGTGGACGTCTGCTGCTTCTGCCTGAAAAGTTTAACGCGTCTTTTTCAGTTGTGCTTGCCTTCCTCCTGACAGCATGTTGTTGTTTTCAGTGATCAGCCACTTGACTGTTCTTTATCACAGCTATGGGACACTTTTAATTCAGTTACATAGAAGGAATGTCATTTTGTTCTTGTGTAATGAAATTTATCAGTGAAAGGACAAACGTGATGAAGAGGGTGACATTTTGGCAGCAAGTCCCCTCTTTTTCATTACTTTCAGTGTTTCAATTTTTTCTCCTTTGTCCAATCACATAAAAACAGTGGAGGACCTTCTCCTGTTGCAATCAATGAAAACAAGGAAAACAAGGACAATTTGGTCGTGGTTAATTCTAATCACTTTGTTTCACCAGAGAATATGTATTAAAGTGTTGTGTGTGTTCTTTATATAGCTAAAAACATCAGCGAACTTACGCAAGCTATGCTCACTAAGTGACGGACTGCAGCAGGTTGATGGTTGCCTAGCAACAGCACAACGAGGTAGATTGTAGCAGCTTCTAAAGGCTAAAAATCAAGTTGGAGTGGTACTCTTCGCATTTCAGTCCTGCAAATCATGTCCAGTGCGATTGCCACCAACACGTCTTTTCTACTCACAAATTCCTCCAGTAGAGGAAAATAACCACTGCAACCACTTAAAATTGTGTTATTTTTCTTTCCACAACTAATATTTCCAGGAAGCATGAATCTGCTATGGAGCTTTAAATGATGATGGATGAATATTTCCTCGATCCCCATGTCAGTAAATCCTTTGATGCCTCAGATTCCTGCAGAATTTCAATTAGGCTAGCAGGGGCTTTTCCATTACATGCCACTGATTCAAAGTGTGGGTCATAAATACAGCACACATTCATTTGTCAAACTTATCTTGTGGCATTTCAGGGTTTGCTCAAGCTGTGTCATGTGTTCGCTCTATTAGGCACACATACTCGGATTCAGCTCTGATGCTCTTGAGACATATCTCTCATACATACCCCGACATAAACACACATGCACACACACATGTACTGCATTTACACAGATACTTTGAGGCAGACAAATGAGCACACAAGCATGAATGCATCCATGCACATATGCAGCTACTATAAAGATCCATCCATGTGCAGTACATTAAGTCACTCAAAAGGTCACTGCCATGTTTAAACCAATGACTCAAACTGCAGGAGTAACGCTACTCAAACAGCTAAGCCACAGATAAGTCCACATTAACATTCAGTAATGTGTGCACCTGGAAATTCAGTACATATACTGAATCATAGGAACTTTCTGGACAGAATTTCACAAAAAAAAAAATATTTTGTAACTTGACGTGATAGAAAGTTGAGTATTTCTAAAGCAAATACTAGTATAAGTTGCATTTATTTCTACTGGTGATGAAATGAAAGTATTAGCTGTATGAATACTCACATAGACCACGTTCACGTAGTCATCGTCAGAGAGGGTCTCCAGCATCTTGCTGACAGACGTTCGGATGAGTTTGAGGGTGAGGCCGGAAACGCTGCCACTCCTGCAGTTTGGAACAAAGATGGTCTGCGTTTTAAAACATAAATCAATATCATAGATATTAGGTATTAGATATAACCACAATGAACTGACCCACTGGTTTGAGTGAATGTGTCTTATTGAAACTGAACCTCAACAATGGCACAAAGCTTTTTAACTGCACCTCTGCCCACTTGCTCCATTTGAACTCTCTTTTCTAATGTGAAATAATATGGTTAATTCCTGTGATTTTCTGGAAATTTACGTCTGTGCTCCTGTGCTTTCCTGTTACCTCCACGGCCAGATAAGAAAATGAATAGATGGATAAATAAACCCTTAAGTTTTTTAAGGATAAATATCTCTATCTGTCAATTTGCCCTTTGATATTGTGTTTACAAGACAACTGGACCTTTTGTCTGATGAGGGCACTAAAGGAAGAGCCACTGGGTCTCTAAAACATAAATATCCATATCAGACTTCATATATATTTAGCCTGCTTGTTAATGCTTCCATTAACAAGCAGGCTAGATATAGTATCATCCATCACATTAACAAAAGTGCTATCATTAGTAATCTTCATTAATGACATGAGTTGAGTGCCATCATCATGTCTCAGCTAATGACTTGCACACAAACTATGAATGTTAGCATAAAATGAGTATCAAACATTGTCAAGACTAGACTACTTTAATACATTTCTATATATGTACTGGTCTTGCTAAAACGAGATGGGGACCCTGCACTGGTGGATGATATCAAATACACCACTTGCTTGGGTCCTGTAGGTAAAATAATAGAAAAGGTCAGAAACTAGAAAAATGAAGAGTGGAGTTCCTTTAATGTTCTTTTCACCAAAGCTTTTAATGTCTAATAAGCCTCATCAATCCTCTGCGTGCCAATTACCAAAGCTGTGTTAAGAGCTGCACGTGGACAAATTTAGTTTTTCATTTATCTTATTGCGTTGTCATTTAACCCTGGTGCGGTGCCATGAGTGTCATTTCTAATGAAACTCAACCTGAGTGGAAAAATTCTGACAAATCACTTTGATGCTGGCAAGAATATACCACACTCACAATCACATGTTCTTGCATAGCAGCAGACATTTCTTGCACTGTACACTGTTCCACTGGTTGTGGTAAATAAAGAAGGTGGTAAAATACTGGTGAGTCATCGCTAATCATACGGAGAAAAAAAAAAACTCTTATAAAAATGCTGTTAGAAAGGAATTAAACGATAGAAATGTCAACAAATTCCATAAAAAGAACAAAACCAACAATGCGTTAGTCTCTCATCCCACTCATCCCCAAGCCTGCTGAAGATGTAAATCTTTAAAAACATGTCACCAATATATATTTTCATTTTTTTTGAAAAAGATGAGTAATTGCCTAAAACAGATGGGCACTGTACTTGTTTTGCAAACATTACTCAAACAGGATTAAATGGTGTATTATTTGGACTACTTACAGCTGCGGACTGATGCACAATCGGTGCTGTGGTGAGTATTTACAGCACTAAGACAGTGTGTGTGGGATTGACTCAAAATAAACTAAACAGGCTGTGTTCATTGTACTGTAATGTAATGTCATCCTGTGCAACAGTGTGGCTCATTGATGTCTTTTTATTGTTTTTAAGGGACAGGAATAAACTATATCAGACTTTGGATATGCAGACAACACCTGTTAAAAATTATCTGTCGTTCTATAATCTGATCAAAGACCTAACTTCTGTCGTGACAGATATTGCTCCAGAATCCGCTCTGAATATCTTAGCTCTTCTAAACCCAAAACTTTTAAGGCATAAATCACAGGAAGAAACAACTGGACTGTAAATGATGAACTTGCCCAATACCCTGACTGCTTTTTGTTTGTCAGTGTCACACGAATGCTGAGGAGTGCCCAGCGGGGTGAGTCCAGTCACAGAGTTAGCATCAGGGCCTTCTGGCGCGCAAAAGGAAATAAAATCTGACTGTAATAGATGAATCATAAGGTTGTCACTCACGCATCCACCAGGATCAGCATGTCCTTGGGTGATGACGCCCCCTGGATGTACCTGGTGAGTAACAACAGACACACACAAAGGTCGTGGATATTGAGCACATAAATAGATGCACAAAATAGGTGCACAAAAGTGGAAATATAATGTGTAAAGTGGAAATTATAATGCAGAAATGCTTTTCTAAGTAATCTACACAACACAAATACTTCAGCACACATAATAGTTATGAAACTATATATTTTGCCGCGTCATCACTCTTATCTCTCTTTGAGCAAGTAAACAAATATCACTTTCCATCATTTGCATTTGATATCAATCAGACCTTTGTATTCTTTAATTAGCTCTCTTCCCCCATTTCTTTAATAAACAAACAGTTGTGTGTCTTTGTTCAGAGTTTGAGTGCTCAGTACCCGATGGGGCTTTTGAAATTTAATAACATGGTTAAAAGAATATTGGTGGCTTCCAGCCAGATTTTATTCATTCTTAGGAGACTAACGAAGCTTTTGTATTGGTACCCTTTGATCTGCAGTGGCATAATCATCATAGTGCTCTGAAGGGTTCGTTTGAGTGGGATTGGCTTTGGTCAGAGACTTGGATTTGATTGTTTTAAACTGTGTGTGTAGAGATGCTCTTGTGCATAATCAATTTATGCGACATGCAAATGCAGTTTTTACAAATGAATGTTTAATATGACAATTACACAGGTAGACTGAATGAGCCACGAGTCTGCCCTTGACAAACACTAGAGAAATGACTGACAATGAGGTGATTAGAGACACAGAAACAAAACTGCACATCCCATAACGAGTGTCTACACTCACCACGGTCGCCTGCGCACATCGTAGAGGTCGATCATTCTCGAGTTGATCCAAGGGGATGCTGGGATTTGGCAGAAGGAAAGGAACGGGGAAAGGAAAGTATGTTTACTTCACATTAAACCTGGGTTTAAGGCACTTGTGCGTCAGTGTTCAAATTGTCTTATGCCTTGTTCTTATATTTCAATATATCTTATATCTTAAAAGAATAGTTGAACTTCTTCAGAAATATGCTTATTTGCTTTCTTACTGAGAGTTATATGAGAGGATAAATATTACTCCGATTTCTGTGTGTTAAAGCAGTCAACAGAACTTTTCATTTTGTTTCATTTCGCTTCACCGGGAGAAGAGTGGGTGGTAGCTCCAGAGATGGACCTTCAGTTAGCTGCTGAAGCAACTCGAATTCAGCCAGAGCAAACCCCAGTGCTGTTTTGTCTCACTTCGCAGAAAAATCCAACCCAGTGGCAGGCATTAAGAATAACTATTAGAAACTAATAGAAATAGCCAATCTTCTCGCTGTTGGCCTCTTTTGCTTATGTAGGTCATAGAGAGGCATCGGCATTAAATTGAGACTGTTTCATAACCAGTTAAGAACTCCATAGAGCTGGTTTAAGTGCGCATCTTGAACCAGGAGGCGATAAGCTTAGCTTAGCATAAAGACTGGAATGTAAAATATTTGCCTTCCAGCACCTTTATACTCACTAATTAACATGTATCTCATTTGTTTAATCTGTACAAAACCAAAAAATAAAATTGTCAAGTTGTGTTTTACAGTGAGTTCGTAGCTGTAACTATGTCTTGGTGACCAGCGGCCAGGGAACCAGCCAGGCAAGGTATTTCTCCCTGCATTCAGTCTTTATGCTATGCTAAGCTTATTGCCTCCTGGTGCTAGCTCGATACTTAGCACACAACCTTGAGAGTGGCATCGATCTTTTCATGAACTCTTAGCAGGAAAGCTAGTAAGGGTACGATGTTCCCCAAAATGTTGAACTATTACTTCAATGCAATCTTTGAAGTGTAGAGGACAATTCAAAAGGAAACTCGAATGCCTTGTGACTTTGGTGGGGATGAAGAAGATTTTGAAACAGAACATTATGAGAGATACAAGGGTCATGACCGTATTCACATGTGTTTTTCAAAAAGTGATTCATGACTTCCAGTCCTTTCTCAGCCCAAAGTCACAAGAAAGAGTTGTGACAAAGTCGGCCGACAGCAGCACAGTGTTTAGAAAAGTCTGCTCGTGTTCGCATGCATCTGCCTGCAACATGATGAAATGGCCCTTTGGTGGCAATTTCTGTCCCCATCACTGACCACAGGAAGGTCAGCGGGCTGTTGGAGTAGCCCCATTGGCTACTGGGCTGCTCACCTGGGAAGTACCGAGCCAATCCGGTGGCAGAGCCAAACACCTGCCAGAGAAGTGAAGGATCTTCCTCTTTGTTTTTCCGGAAAACATCCTCCAAGGCCTCTGTCCAATTTAGCTCATTCAAAATGATGGTAGCTGGAACACACACACACACACACACACAGAAAGATTAAATGAGTCACATTTGTACAGAAGTGCAAAATCATAAAAATCACACGAGCACAAAATGTCAAGGCTTTTCAAAAACCATTTACTCTGAAAAAGCAATTCTGGAGAAGGAGAAACCATGCTTGAAAGTCTAAGACGCACGTGCGCACACACACACACACACACACACATTTGCCAGTATTAGGCGACTGACATTGACGGCTGAGAGGAGGCTTCCTCACAGATATTGAAACTGACGTCAATCTCCTATGGTGAGATATTTCCATTTCTTTTACTTTTTTTGCTCTCAAAACACACACTGAAATCTACAACGGTGGAAAGTGAGCAAAAGAGAGGAGGAAGGGGAGAGAGGAGAGAGGGAGGCAAAAACAGAATGATTCAATTTGATATTTCTGGAATAAGACAAAATCATCTTCTGGGTACTCTGGGGACAGACATACAGTAAACGTTTTGTTTACCTGTTTGTCTGCAGGAGCTCTTACTGGCTTAATGCTCCAACAATCTAGTTTGATCGAAAAAGGCAGCGCTCTGCCTGGGAGAGTGGGCTGCATGTCAAAGTGATGCTGTGCATGACTCATACTTGCATGTGTGTGTGTGTGTGTGTGTGTGTGTAGATGCCCCCACCTGTATGTGTGTGTGCTTTTGTGAGAGCAACTGGATTAAAGAAACAACACAGAACAAAAAAAAAGGGCGAGTCAGGGGATAGGCAGGAGGTCCAGGGTTTGCTGAGGAGGAGTCGCACGTGACAGACAGCAAGAAGCTGCGTGGTTAAAAGTGAGTATTGACGACTTAGTGTGAAGCACCTGTGCTCGTAACTCAGTTAGAGAATTATATTGACAACTCAGCAGGAAGAGGTGCCAGAAGGAGAAGCGTGGCAGAGTGAGAGAGGGAGAGAGAGAAGAAATTGAATTTAACCCTTAGCACTTGACTGACGCAGACACAGTACGTCACATACATACTGTTAGTCAGTGTAACTCAGATCATCACTCATATTAATCGAATTTAGACTTTCTCTCTCAGCATCAAAAGCAATCCAGGTGATCGTTGTCAGTACATCCATGGTTACAGTGCAAACAGAAACCGTAACTATGACTTTTCATGGTGCAGATTCGCCAAAACCTTTATACAGTAGGCTAAAACAAGACTTTACAGCCTCGCTAGCATCTCTGTGAGAGCACAGCAATGCTTTGAGCTAAGTGTTAATACTAACATGCTAACATGCTCACAATAACATGCTGATGTTTTGCAGGTATTTGGTCATAAGGCAAAGCACTGGACAAATTAAAATTTTGACCCGATGATGTCAGGGGATCACCAATGTTATAAGAATTCATCACGAGGGGTCATGAATGTGTGTACCACATGTCGTGACATGTTGCTGAGACATTTCAGTCTGGACCAAAGCAGTGGACCGGTAGTCCGAGCCACGACAGACTGACACTGCCATCCATCCAGCCACTGTGCTAATGCGACTAAAAATACTATACTATACTTTACAGTATATACTCCCAGTTAATATCACCTAAAGCATGATGGGAACTTTAGTGCAAAACACAAAACATAATTATAACAAAAGGGTTTAAGGAAAGGGAAAAGATCCATGAAAATGTGCTTTTGTTTCATTTTACATTATCGATACATTTTGTGACATTGCAGAGGCACAGAATGTCCTGTCATTGTCCTGCTCTTCTATCCCTGGGAGATGTTTCTAATATTTTGTGCATCCCAGGGTAGACTAAATATTGGAAACACCTCTCGACCTAATGCAATAAAATTTAAAATTCAACAGCACTTTTGTACAGTGAGTACTAGCCTGTTTGGATAAAGGTGCCGCCAAGACAAACTCAGTAGGCTACTCTTTTAACAAAGTATATAAACAATTCCCAGCCATAAAATCTAGAAAAATATTGTTGTTTTTTTCTCTCACCCTCCCACTTCTCCCTCGTTTTCTCTGCTCACTTTCCTGTGGCTCTCACGCTCCCTCTGACTCTTCACTCCTTCCCCTCCTCACAACCACCTCCTTTACCAAAGCTCTATTTCCACGCTTTGTAGGATAAAGAGAGAGTTTAGGCCAGGCCTTAAATGGCTCCCTGTGGTATTGTAGAAGAAGAGCGTGTCCCAATGATAAGTGGTGACAATTTGTTCAGGCCTGATCTCTCAGCTCCCCGAGGATGGCCCTTAATGGATTAGTCCTGCTGGTTTCCGTGACATCAGTAACAAGAAGTCTCAGGGTAACAAGACCTCATACAGGAAGCATTGGTATTTCCCCCCCCCATACTGCTCATACTGAATAGTGAACTAACAAGGAAAGAGCACATTCAATATTTCATTTGCCCACCAGCTGCCACTGCAGGAAGTTAATGTAGTGACCAAGGCATTAGGTGATTTGTGTCAGTGTAGATACATGACGAGGAAGAGAGACAAAATAAATGACTGAGAGGGAGAGGGTGGCCTTACTCACTGTGTCTGTTTTTATGTGTTTCCTTTGTGTAAAATTGACAAACCCATTATAGGATGCAGACACACATCACACACACACAAATGGGCAGGTCAGGCACCACTGATGAGCCCTTAGCAACTATATCAAAGGCGTGGCAAATACTGGAACAAATCACAGTTTCAGTGTAAACAGATCCATCTCTCTGGTGATGCGTCTGTTGCTTGCCCGAGGTCACCATGATGAGAGGAAGAAATGAGAAGTATCACCGCAGCAACGCAAGCTCTGGTCTGCTCTATTTGTCAGGAGTGGCATCATGGCCTGAGGGACTTTTGGGGGGTAGGGAGCGCGTGTTTGTGTGACTGAAAATCTGGATTTCAATAAAAGCGTTTTTCTTCAGGGTTTGAAAAAACTAAATGATAAATAATAAAGCAATGTCCATGAAATTTTGAATGTTCTACAAACAAGTTTTCTGCAGCGAGATTCTGTTTTCACTCTGATGAGAAATGACACAGCATGATGAGTGAACAGAGAAAAAAAGGAGATGAAATGAAGAAGAGAAGTACCCAAATGAACCTGTTACATGTGGGTACAAATATAACATATAACGTAACATATGTATATATTACATTATCGGTATGGGTAAAAATGGGCTATGAGCTACGAGAGCTTCCATCATTTTGGACTATCCAGCTCTTCTTTCCCTCAAAGGTCAGCAAACGGCTTGCTATTGGTTAACGGCGCAAATTTGTGTGACAAAAATTCACCAAAGCTGAACTTGAACGTGAAAAATTTGTGCGGATTTACTTTGCCCCCGGCAGTGAATCCAATGAAATTCGTCATCGTTTAGTCAACAAATTACAGGTGTACGTTTTGTTGTGGGTCTTTTATCAACAGGTCAGGGTCAGGTCTGGAATTGATTCATAGATAATTGTCGGTGACAGGTTGGTTCCAGTGCTGAGCTTTTTGGGTCTGGTCTTGCAAACCTATACCTGTCCTGCATCCCTGCAAGACTCTAGTCAGACTTGACTTGGTTGATTTGAGTCTGTAATTGGTGCTACACTGAGTGGTCATCCTTTAAAACAACTGTGAAATATCATTGTTTCAGATGATAATGCATTCAGCAAAGATGCCCAGCCATGCCAGCTTCATAATTCACACTATTCAGATATCACATGGTTAACAAGTGAAGACATGTGAGATTTAAAAAAAAAGAATGACTCATGGAGCGAGAAGACATGGGAACTGAATATGGAAAAGAAGACACTAAATATTCCCTGTGAGGCACATTGATGCTTTCAGAAACAAATCAAACAGGATTCTGACAGTGACTGATGAGGGTGACGGCGGTGGGAGGAGGTGAGGGAGAGGAGGGAAAGCTGCACAGTGCCATGCTGAGTGATGCCCTGTGGTGTTCCCCGTCATCAGCTAGCTGGTGGCTGAAACCAACTGTGCATTTGAAAGTAATTACATGGTAGAGGCTGAAGTGGTGAGAACCTGCAATCATCGTATCAGAAGGGGCCCTGTTCTCAATGATACACTCACTACTGATTGTGACACGAGCACCAATGTATCCTTTTGCAGGCATCCACACAGCACTGACATCTAACACACCTTAAGATTACTTTACTATACTATGACTAGACACACACACAATGCATCTATCCACCAACACACACTGATTTTTGTTGTCTTGTCAGAAAGGAGTACATTTCATGTACAATTTCATGAATTCAGAGGACAACACACTGGACAACCAGTATTTAAGGCAACACATGCCGGAGGTGTATGACATGCATCAAAACACTCATTTTTTCCTTGAAATCCCAGCAACCACACATGTCAACTCTCCTGCAAAACAGCAATTTAATCACATTCACGCCAAGGATCTGCACAACCCAGCCACTGTCCCCTGATGGCTTTATCTACGATGCTATGTCACGCAGCTGGTGTGTGTCGCACTTAAGCGTTGCATTGCTAGGCACCTTGAAATCCCTCGATAACACAAATTTTGATCATTCATTTGTCAAATAAATTAATGCTAATTAATGCAGGAATTTGCACTGGGAGAAAAATGGAAAAGCGGTAAATTTAGATGAGATGTTGGATGGCGAGATGTGGGCAGCAAGAGTGGTAAACTCTGCAGAGAGAGCTGCGGGTGAGAGGACTTCATGAGAGTGAAGTGAATTTCACTGCACACCACACTGGTTTTGAAAAATTATATTTCACCCATTGTGGGATGTTGACAGTCTGGATTTTACACCTAGCTGAGCTGGGATGGGCTCAACACAACACAACAATGATGTGGTCCCTGCATTTACAAACATACGAGGGACCAACGAGTTAAAGACGACGGAAAAACAGGAGCAGTGGATCACATTTAAATTCCACTGATGTAGATGTAAGTGTGTGCCAAAGGATGGTGATGTGTGAAGACCATCTGACAAAAATGTGTGATCATTTGGTCATGCCACAGGAGTAAATGCTGAGTGTACTTATAAGGAGTGCGCGTGAAAAGCGATATGAAGATGTAGAGACACGAAACACAACTCATAGTGGCTATGGCCAAGGGGAAGGGATAAAGAGATATGGACACCAACACACATACGTACTTGACTAACCTTTATTTCTGTAGTATGAGAAAGGTGTCGACTGAATGTTGATGAAGGCGAGAAAAGCCCTTTTGGTAATCACTTCCTTGAGATCAAGAGCAATTACTCACACAACACACACAAACATGATGACACCGATGTCTTCTTGATGGACACTTGAGTCTTTTTACGCCACACTTGGATCATTAGGTTGCAAGGTTTCCACTTGTTAACATTGGTTACCATTATCGGGAAAGAATTCAACAATGCAGTATGTGACATTGCAGAAAGCTCTTTCATTACTTTGTTAGAAGTTTCATGGCTAGGTAAAATGTGATTTCTCTGGGAACTTTCTGGTGTGGGGGGGAATCCAAATGCGAATCCCAATCAGCTGATTAGAACATCCTGGGAAGGCATCCAACTTGTCGCAAGGACACAGGTCGCAGACATAATGACAGTGAGACGGGGGGAGAAGGAGGAAGGAAGGGTGAGTAGAGAGAGAGGAATGGAGATGAAGATACTTCAGAGTTTGGCAGCCAGCTCCGTAAACGAAATAGGACGTGTATCAAGTGGCACCAGGGTGCAAAAAGTAAAAAAAAAAAAATCAATTTATACACTGTGAGCTTTGCCACAGGGACCGTGACTTTAACACAAACACGCTCACGTACACAGTGTCACAGTATCTCAGCACGTCACAGTGTGTGTGTGTCTCGGGCTGACAGGTGCCACACAGCGTTGATGCAAACGGGCATCAGACGAGCCTCGGATCTCCTGCCAAGGCCACGACGCTCTCCTCTCATCTCCTCTCATCGCATCCACGCCAATCTGCCTAATGAGCGAGAAGACATGCATACATGGCCATGAGAGCCATATACAGTACAGTAGGTGCATGCGATGTGACATACACACACATGGCGACTCTCACACCCCGAGTGTTTCTTCCACTCCTCTCTCTCTCTCTCTCACATTCACGCACACAGACAAACTCTGATTCATCGCCAGTGTGCATGCACGCACACACATAAACACGATAATGAATCCCAGTCTGACCACCCACACTGGATCAGCAGGGAGAATAGATTCCAATCAGCAGGACTAATGCGGGGGAGAAAGACAGTAGCACATTTGTCACCACGCACCCCACTATTAATATGCTTAATAAAGTGGAGCGAGGGATTAGGGGAGAGGGGGAGAGGGGGATGGAGTGATGAGTGATGGGGTAGAGCTGTAGAGGAAAAGAAGGAAAGGAAGAAGAGAGCAAGGCGGTGAGGAGGCATGAAAAAAGAGCAAACATGACAAAACAGGTAGGGGAAAGGAAGGGGGAAAAGAAAAGGTAAAAAGAGGAAGAGGAAAGAATGACAAGAGGTGGGGGATGCGGAGAAAGTCAATCAAAGAAGAAGAGGTGGATGACACATCTCTCCTTCAGCATCAGTAAAAGCCACAAGGACGCCAGCATTGTCTAGACAAAGTCCCCTAATCAAGTTACCAGTGCTTCCTCCACACAACAAGATAGAACACCAGGGCGTGTCTAAGTATGTGTGTCTCCTTCTACACACACACACACACACCTACACACACACTCGGATACACATTGCCATGGCAACGCTGACAGTGCTGGCCAGCCGGAGTGGCATCAGTGTGGCAACCCATCCTCAGAGATAGAGAGAGAGAAAGAGAGAGGGAGCACCAACACCAGCCTAGCTTTGCTACTTTGGCCTAACTAGAGCTCCACCCAGATCCTGCCCTCCACCACCTGTCTGAGAGCTGGAAGACATCAAACAGATATGCCACACAACCTATAAGCCAGAATGCTGCAGTAGAGGACAGTTAAAATATGGAGTATTAAATGGTCAGTTCATCAAAATTACAAAAAAAAAGAAGAAATGGGCAAGGTTTTGATCTGTCTCTCTGAGATTGCCACCTCCCCAATTCAACTGAGATTAATCAAATTGTATTTATGGTGCTCAACACACTGATTATATTTTTAAAAAATCTACATAATTATTATTATTAATCCAAACCAAAACAATCTGCATAGCTATATACCACTAGAGGTTTCTTTTTGAATTAACTAACCCTTTAAAAGAATACTTTTGCTGTACACAAACCAAAATGTAAAACCAAAAAGTTGTGGTTTTGGCAAAGTGGCCACACTCAGTATTGCAGAATCACATGATGCACACTCAGTCATAAATACTTTTTTCCATACTTATTTATTACAAAAGGCGTGGCTGTAAAATGATGAGCAGCAATCAGTTAGCTTAGCTTAGCACACAGACTGGAAACAGGGGGCAACAGCTTGCTCTGTCCAAAGGTAAATTGTGGGTTTACCACTTGTTTTTTTGCATGGAATAAACAAACAAAATAAAGATTAAAAAAAGGTAATTAATGAGCTTTAGAGATGCTGGTAAGTGGATTTTGTAACCTTTGGACAGACCCAAACTAGCTGTTTCCAGTCTTTGTGCTAAGCTAAGCTAACCAATTGCTGGTTGTAGCTTTATATTCATTGGACAGACATGGGTTTGTATCAATCTTATCATCTAACACATGGCAAGAAAGTGAATAAGTATGTTTCCTAAATCAGTCTAAGTCTGGATGAAAGAAAGGCTATAAAGGGATTTGATTTAAATAAAAGTAAAAGTAAATAAAAGTAGTACCTGGCTCATAAACTTAACACTTAACTGAACCAATTGCACTGTATGACAGAGGTTTGGGGACCATGTAAATACCATTGTAATAAAAAAGAACTACCTTAAACAAAGCATGCATGACATGGAGCAAATAGATGGAAAAGAATACAAAAGAAAGAAAGAAAGAAAAAAAAGACAGAGGCCATATATAGTAGCAGAAAGAGAGCAAAAGACAGACTGATGAATCACACTAGGAATAACCCCCTCCTCCAACACCCCAACCCACCCCCTGCCCTTTCATCATTATAACTGTTGCTTGTAAAAATAACTTCAGTGCATTTGGCCATTTGGCAATGACAAAAATGTCTGCACAGTCAGAGGCCTCAAAGGCCCGTCACTCTGCACATTTATAGTCCAACTTATGTGGAGTGACTCGCTGTATAAGGGCATTAAAGTCATGTGACTGAGTCCACTGCATTTAGCCAGGCCAGTGTGACGATCATTAAGGAAATTGATATTGAATGCTCAATCAATGCCAAGGAAGCTATTAGCTCATGCCTGGGTATAAGGAAATGATTTAACTGTTTGGTTGCCTGCTGCATTTGTGTGTTGTTAAATGTAGTGTGTAACATATGAAATTATATAATTTTAGTTTAATAGCATCATGCGTGAGAGGCCAGTGATGTAGTGTTGCGATACTACGTTTCCCTACAGCTTGGGCTGGCATTGCGTTTCTTTGGATTGATCTAGATCTCATTAGGATTATCTCATCAGATCACAAGTCAATCCTAATTTAATATTCACTCTTTTGTCTAATCACAAGCTTCCCTTCATGTTGTCTCAATTTTCTAAAGCCCTGTCTGTGTCCTCTTATTGCTAAATCTCCTTCCCTCCATACTAAGTGTGTGTATGTACAGTATGGTATGAGAGTGTGTCTGCAAGGAAGGACATGACCTGTACTGTATGTTTCTGTGCGTATTAAGACATGCCTGCATCCTTGTGTTTGTGTCACTCTGCCCTTGCATTATACTCATTAGTGTCCTAGAATAAGAGGCTAGAGGATATGTCTGTGAGTGTGCATGTGTGTGTGGGCAAGTATGTCCTGTTCCTGTTTGTGTATATAGTCATCCACCCATACATTAGTCCATTTGTCTCCTCCAAGGAAGCTTGTGCTTGCTTAATATATTGCTGTTGGCAAAAGGACAAATCAATGTGTGTAAAGAAATACTGAGGCAACACACACGCTGAACTAATACACACTCAGTAACCACCTTTTTCACCAAAACATCATAAGAAAGGAATTTAACATTGCATACTCCACCACATACAAATACATAACTAAAACACTCACCTCTCACCACAACTAAAATACACTGCGATGTATCACATCGCTTTCACTTCCAAAGACACATGTAATGGTAAAAAGGTTACAGCCTGCTGCAATAACCAAAGATACTGATGCAAAAGCCATTACCCAGATGCTAAAATGAATTCTACAGTAATGTCCTTTTTCACATTGACACTGTAAGGTCATGATGGATAAAACTCTAATTATGTGGCTCTTGATGACTCAAACTTGTCTAAAAGAGTTTAAGGCTGGCCACATTCTGTAATAGCATTCTTTATTATATACCAGATTGAATTACTGTAAGCCAAATCTTGTTTGACTGGTAGCCTGTCCGGTGTGTTTTCCTGCTTTATGTCCAACACATAGTGGGAGAGGCTCCAGGAGGAAGGGAGGGACAATTATCCAGATTAAGTTATAGCCCTGTATGTGATTACCAACTTGATGTGAGAGAAGTGTAATCATACCACATAGTGCCAGCAGTAAGGGAGGCAAGGGGGGTATGGCGTGAGAGAAACATGATAATCTCAGAAAATGAGGCTAGTCTGATCTTCCTCAACAAGTACTGAAAAAAGTGCTCTAGAGCACTTGAACCCCACTTGTCCCAGTGGGGATGAGCAGTAGCCAACAGTGTTTAATGCATATGAATATGTACAGTAATCCTCCCTCCTTTGCAGCTACTACTCCAGGCTGCTAGTTGTAAAAATGTGCACATAGTCAACACTTCTCATAAAACAGTGAAGGGAAGAGCAACAGGCATGTCAGTGTTGTAAGAAAAAGCAGCAAAGAAGGTCAAAGGTTTCATTGTGCACACAAACCCTTGAGCAAGGACACATTATATTTCTATTAAAGGTATTATGTGTACTTGTCACTATTACGGAAGACTAATAGTCTACAGCCACGCTAGCAGCTCTGCGATGCTATACTTAGACATATAGGTGCTTTGAGGTTACGCTAACGTGCTGATGTTTAGCAGGTATAATGTGTACCATGTTCATCATCTTAGTTTGTGTTAGCATGCTAACATTTTCTAATTAGCACTAAACAAGTACAGCTAAGGTTAATAAGAATGTCATTTGTTTTACAGGTTTTGCCAATCCATCAAGTAGGTGTAGAGATATTTCAATGATTTGTTGACTTTTACTTGCACTAGATCAAAAGCCAGGGTATCACTAAAGTCATCATGGTTCATCCTCTGGGCGCCGTTGTCAAGACAGTGAAAAAAAGCATGAATGTAAGTGTGTGATAAACACACCAAAATAACTGCTTAATGCAAGTACAAAGCACCCACAAAAAGACCTATCATTGGCAGAGGCATTGACATTCTGTGCAACTGTCCCCAAGAGGTCAGCAGGGTTAGCGATGAACGGGAGGGAAAGGAGCAGCTGGTGACCAGGGCAAAGAGGGGGCTCGAGTGTGCTGGCCATTGGGTTGTTGGCATCTGGGCTATATATAGACTAGAATGGCCTAGCCTTGGTGTGGGAGGCTGACCTCCACATCATGGTACTGTAGATATGGACACAGTGGTGACAGGGATAAAGAGAGACAGAGAGCAAGGTGGGAGGTGGTGGTTGCTATGTATTACTATTTGGAGGGATGTGTAGATGATATGAGAAAGATTATGCATTTTTCTACAATGCATGTGTATGTGTGTTTCAACTTACAGCCCTCATATATATCCGTAGGGATGTGGACGGCGGTGGTGTTGTATGAGACAAGTCGTTTGAAGTCGGGGTCCATCTCGAGATCATCTGGAATATATCGGTTCTTCTTTTTCTTTAATTCCTCTGTGTTATTAAGCTGCACAAAAGGGGAAAACAAGCAGAACCTGGAGTTTCAAAACCATCCTGCAAAGCATTTTTTGGCTTAAGAGGGGTCTGTGCTTGTGTATACACCCTCGATTTGTAAACATACTGTATATGCAGCTTCTTGTTACTGTGTATGACAAGGTGTCAATGTTGAGTATTCACTGAAATGTCACTACTGACAGATAAAGATTGAGAAACTGAATCTAAATTTTAGGCGGTGAAACATTAAACCCAGGCATTCAGAGAGAAAGAGAAAGAGGGGAGAGGGGCTGTCAGTCAAATACAGAGTGACATTAGTGTGCTGTGGGTGTGTGGTTCTTTTCCACTGGGACAGTGGAGAGGAATTAGATGCTGATCCCTGTTCATGAAAGCAGACAGATGACGTCTGAGGCCAGTGTAGGCATTCAATGTCTCACGCATACTCATGTGTTTCTGACTGTGGGGCCCAAAACATGTACTGGTCTTTATACATACAAAAACCCTGCTTATACACGCACGCAAACCTTAGCAGAATATGGATATATAAATAATTCCTACCCATGCAACACACACATATCTACACAAACAGTGACTTCTTTTCACAGTTGTTATAGGCTATCAATAAAATCTCTTATCAGGTTTGTTACCATGGTAATAATCTCTGGATGGCTAGATATGGGTTGCTTGTGGTGTTTTATTAGGGAATTTGCATCTCTAATCACACTGAGAGAATATGAGAATAGTGGGATGAAGTTGTACTTACGTCCTCTTTGGCATAGTAGTAAACAATTTTGTCGGCCTGCAAAGAGATTGAAAGAGAAACAGGAAAAAATTAGCAATGAATGACCAAATAGAGGAAGTACACACCTTTGAAAAGTAACTTAATACCAGGCTGAAAAACAGCATTTTACTGCCCACAACCAGCATGAGTGACGAGTTTGTTTGGGTGCTTTGTTGCACCTGTACAATACTTGTGAGAAATACCCTCAGCAAATGAATGGCAAAATGCCAGGTGTGCAAAGTTGTAGGTGTAAGTGGGTGTAAAATGGAAAGATTTTAACCTCAGAGGAGCATGAACATGAATATACAAAAGTATAATCCATCCACAACTAATTTTATGGAAATCTGACAATTAGTTACTGACCATCAAGATACAATGCTTTGTCTTGGGCGAAAAAAGATCAAAGGGAACTAAATTGATGGACAGACTAACCAACTGGCTTTAGTGTGAATTTATAAATTTAAAATAATATAAAAATATGACATGAAGTAAGTTACTATCATACTTTGTTTTTACATCTGCAACTGTGGTTTATATTTTCTTGCAGGGCAGCAATCTGTGTTTGACACTGAGGATCAGTGAAGTAAGTGGTGTTGTTTTGCTCTCACACTGCTGGGCTTCCTGTCAGTACACAGGCTAGCAGGGCGCTAACGAGCTAGCCTAGCTGCTGACATAAGGATGCCCTGGAGCCACAGAGCTGGTTCAGTGACTCCCACCACCTGCCTACCACTTCTGGAGCTGCAAGCCAACAGGACGGCAACTCAAAGGGATCTGTGACTCCTCCTGCCACTGCTACTGTTACCTGAGCTTAAACAGTTTGTAATTAGCGCACAATAAGCCATTACATCGTATAAACTGTGCCAAACGCTAGCATCTGCTCTCAAGTTTTGCCTGCTAGGGAGTTATATCAGGAGACTGGTAAGTTCAACTATATGTGCAAAGCGTAGGTGTCGTGCACATACGCTGATGTGCACATGTAAGCAAAAATGTACACACGAAAGAGCTGACAACAGGAGACTGTGCCATGATGTTCTCTGTCAGGTCATGTTACTGCAGACGAAGTGCACCTTAAGAGGTGATGATAACACTAAGGTCACACCATCACACCCCTCAGGGGAGGCTACTGCGTGCAAGACCACTAAATGTGTGAGAGATGGAGAAAGGCATGTAGGGAGGGGAAGAGTTGAAAAATAAATAAATGATTTATGCTCTTACTTATGTGGCATGTTGCGGTGGGTGTGATGTATACTGCCAAATCAGTGTGTGTGTGTGATCTGTATCTAAGAAGATGCTTGTTAACGTACTGCGATCTAATCTCTGCCAGGTGTAACTGCAGTTCATGTCTACGTTTGTAAAAACCTAATGACTCATTCAATATGCCATCCGCTCGCTGTTTTCCCTCGCATCCACAGCAGGTGCAAACACTGGTCTGTCAATGGAGTCGTAAAAGATGACCTTTTTTTCCCTCAAATAAAAGTTAATACGGGTTGTAAAGTATCACACTTGATGACGTGCAATGTTTATTTTTTGACAGTGCCACCTCCAAACCCACTCGTACATAAAAATGAGATCAAATCAGAATGCAGACAACAAGAACTAATATAAATGTAATCAATTGGATCTCTTTAGAGAACCTGGATACAGCTTGTATTTTAATAACAAGTGTAAATAGGGCCAAAGTCATTATATTACACTGAACAGACACATGCAAGTGTGTGGTTCTAATGCAGCAGTCACACCTTTTAAGTGTTTAAAGTCAACAGGGAGAGATGCCCAGCAGTACTGGCCCAGTTATCAAAGGTGACAAAGAACAGACGCATGCGCATAAACACACACACACGCAGCACACCGGATGCTCCACTTGGTATTTCACATACTCATGAGTTACTTTGATATAAATCCGTACAATATGTTTACATGTTAGAGTAGCCCTGCTGTGTACGTCAAACCGTCGTGTCTTTTTTCTAGTGGTTGTGTTATTTTAAGTAATTGCAGTATATGCAATTTGTTTTTAGCTTTATGTACAGTATTCTAAGTGAAGAGGAAATTGAAATGGAAATTTGATTAAGCTCGTGTTATTGTGATTTACAGTATTTTATGTCAAATCTGTTCAATATTTGCAAAGCCAATGATGCTTCAGTATTAGTTATAATGGTTTGATATTGAATATGTGGTTCACATTACAGAAAGTAGAAAGTCCCACACAGGGTGCCCACATCCCGTGTTAAAAGAATTTACTGGAATATACTGACCAGCATAAAATCAGGCAGCCTGTATGCTGTGTAAAAACATACAAATAAATTTGCCTTTTTGCCGATGCTAAAGGGTGTTATACAGTATATAAAAAGACACACATGCTCAGTGCGTAATGAACGTACACACAGGTTCATGTGGGGCTAAGCTGAGCGTAAGAGGCTAGCCTTAGGCAGACACAGCACTGTCTGAAGCACCACAGCTGCGGTTGCACATACAAGGCCATCACATTCTCTGTCTGACAAAACTACAACCATGCTAGTGCTGTGCAGTGATGAGGCCAAAACCCTGAAAAGCTCTCAGCACTAGCAAAATAATACACATCTCTGCAGCCATTAAAGGCCTCAGTACATATGTGTGATCTATGAAGCTCAAAAAAATAAATACTAAAGCATGATGTAACTTGTCAGTTATTTAAAACAATGAATACTTCTCCCATCACATAATTCCGCCTCACCAGTCAACAGAAAAAAATCTCTCCCCCAAAACATAGGCCAAGTCAAATAAGGACTCCTGTCACGTTCAACGACATAGCCTCGCATTGACATTTTCATCCTCACACACTTCTCTTTGAAATTGTGTAACCTCATGTAACTGAGCTGAACCAGACACCACTGAAGCTGGCAAGTAAAGCAACCCCTTGACTTTGCACTGTGTAGTGCTGGGTGGAGGTCTGGTCAGCCATACAGTTGTTTTGCCACGGCCAATAATAATCAGCAAGTTATTTCAGCACTTTTATTTAGCACTGTAAAATGCACTTCATTCAGTCATTACACTTCAACATATTCATACAGAGGACATGCGAATATGAATTCACTGCATTTCTGCAGAGTGCTGTATCTATAGCAAAACTACACAGATACCAGCAGCATTGGTGTAAACCAGTAAGACTGGGAAGACTTAGTGCTTTTAGTATTCAGTCCCTATAGCCACACATATCACCCACCTATGCCTATTTACAATGCGGGGGGATATATTTAATTGGTTCAGGTACTGCAAAAATCCCCATAACATTAACCAAAAAATTAATTATGTTCGCTAGCCAAGCATCCTGGGCCAAAGGAATATCAAACTCAGTGAGCAATACAGCGGATAAATGAATCAATCCCCAGAGAGGATATTTCCCTCCCTGTTTTCTCAGTGCAAGGCAGCATGCAAGAAGTTGAATAATGGGAAACTTTTAATGGAAAAGAATCATTAAGGTTTGGCAAACAACACTGAAGAGTTTTTTAAGTTAATAGGCTAAACGGCAAAGTTGAATTTCTTTGAAGTTCTTCCACCACAGTGTGTACACACAGTATCATTTGTCATTTGTTAAATGGCTGCCAAGAGCGTGAGGCTTTTCTCATTGCAAAGCAGGGGAAGGAAATTTGCAATTTGCATTTATTATGAAAAGGCCAGAGCTAAAACAGCGGCATCACTGGCCATGAATAGCCGAAAGAGCTGCGTTGCAATTCTCAGAGAGACTGCCATTGTGGAACGGGGTACTGCATTCATTGGACCGGCAATCAGGCAAAGTAATTGAATGAGTAAAATAATAGTGTGTTCATATTATTTGCTGTACATTCCCTTTTAATGTATTCTTAATACTATGATTAATGGACAATATGAGAGAGTGAGCAGTGTTTGTGCATGTGTATGTATGTGTGTAGCATGCCTAGTTATTTCTGCCTATTACGTAAAATAATGAAACTCAATCTGGTATAAAGTCATTACAGCACTATTGTCATTGTAATGAGATTTGCCATCCAATTATTACAATCATATTGGATCATGAATAACACGTCCCTCCCCCTGCCCCTCTTACGGAGTTCACGGTGCCACTTGATCTGCATGTAACGCAACCGGTGTTAATGAACATATCCGACTGGGCTCCAGCCGCTCACTCACCTCACTGTCGTCCCTCCACTCGTGCTCCATTTGGAACCTTTCTGCTTCCGATGCCAGCCTCTGAGAGAAGAGAGAGGGAGGGGAGAGAAAAACAGTATGTTAGAGCGTGTTTAATATTCTCGTCAAAACTTGGAATTTAAGACTTTTCGGCTCTGAGGCTGCATTACTGTCAACGTCATGATAATAGCTTTGGCCCCCGACTCTCACTTTGTCCAAGGATGACAGTTTTTGCGTGAGCTGATTTAGAAATTTGAAAAGCCATGAGCAAGGCAGCCAGAGAGAAGTTAGACATGTGAAGTCATGACATCTAACCCTATGGCACCTCAAGGAGTGTGTTCAAGGGAAAATACCTTGTTTCTTCTTAGCACCTGCACGTAGGAATTAGGACTAACTGTGACACAATGTTGCGCTAAAATTAGACACCCACCATATTCCATCTTTTCCCAGATCTAGTCCTAATGACTAGGTTAATGGGTTTATAATGGGCCCAGCTTTTAATCTGTACCTGGTCCAGAAGCGCACTGTACTATTAATTTCCCTGGGGAAATATCAAATCCAGCTCTTCCTGCTTATGTGTACGGCACTAAGGGTTTCAAGTCACACAGGGAGCAGAGATTTGATAGGGGTAAAGGAGTAAATTAATTTATGAAATGAGAGGGGGGCGGGGGTTGAAACAATGAATTATTTAATTAATTCTGCTGTGAAACTAAACAAGACAGTCGCAAGAATCAGAGAGGCGCAGCAAAGTCGGATTGTGAATTGCACGCTGGGATATTAGTCACAGTGTTTGGGTGCAAAATCAGACCTTAAACATGACACCAACAGTGCATATTCCTTTGTTTACAATTTTGGAATTATTCATCCAAAAGCACTAAAAATCTTGGCTCCACTTGGCTGACATCATTGTAGCCTCACAATAAGATAAAGTATGCATCATTTGTCTGATTAAATCATAAGAGAGAACAGTCCAAAAAAACCACCGGTCATTTATCTTGACTCCAAACATCTAGCAGTCTATAAAATAGACATTTCCACAGCAACAGGGCCAATTTTTTAGCCTCTTGTTCTTACACTGCTCCTTCTTTCTCTCTCAAAGAAGCCGCCCCTTAATGCTTAATCAATTGGCACTGAGGCAACATTTTGATAATGAAAACCCCCTCCTGCAGGTCTGGCTTCAGATCACTCGTTACGCCTGTACACCATGCCGTCCCATAATGCATGCCGGGGGCTGACACTCCTGTGGTCTGAAACACAGTTACCACGACAGCCTCTCAGTTGCGTCTCATTAGGGGGGAAATTTAGCAGCAGCTGTCAGAGACGGTGGGACCTCGCGGCTAGAAAAGGAGCAAAGGTGAAATTGAGCTTTGTGTGTGTCTGTGTGGTTAAAGCAGGGAAGAAAAGCCTCACTGCATTTTGAATACTGAATATGTTTGTGTGTGTTGCACCAGCAAGAATGCACATGTCACGTAAAGGAACAATAATTGGGCACGTTTCTAGTACACATCCTCCCAAAACGAGGAATATGGCTCTCAACAGGTGGGGGTTACGGTGGTCTTTTTACTGCACATGTACAAACACAGTGCCTTTGCAGATGTAGCCAGTGCCAGTGGCTCCACAGCGGCATTGACGTAATGGAAATATACTGTCAGTTTCCAGTCAGCTCATTATTGGTGCTAAGAAAGATTGGGGTGTGTGTTTCAATCAATCTAATAAACTACTTATCTGATGCTGTGGTCACAAACCCATCGATGGTGATTTACTCTGGAGGCGCTCCTGTTCAAGCTCAAAGCATCATCAAAAGAATGGAATACAATAAAAGGTCAAAAGGTCAAAGGTTTTTGGTTCTGAAGTCCAAACAAAAGCAATTTACAAAAAATTGCCACCATATTCACAGGTGAGCGTCAGTATCAGTCATTGCAACCACATTCAGTCATCCATTTCACATGTTTCTCTTTAGTTTTAATAAATATTGCTGTTAGGCTGCTAGAAGCGCATTTTAAAGTATGTTTTTCAAGTCTATTTTACTCAGACTTACTGCACGTGCATAACTACACTGATTTTGTACGGGGCTGTGAACATCATACAGGAGTTTAGTGGAATCAACTGATCTTTTATCATTAATTTAATGTAAATATACAAGTTTTAATCGTTTCAAGTTAATTCAACTTAAAAGCACTCTATGGAGTTTAACTGGCTATGAAACAGTCTCGTTTCTAGTAGTTATTCTTAATGCCTGCCACCGGGTCAGATATTTCCGCAAAAACTAAACGGCGCTGGGGTTTGCTCTGGCCTCTAACTGAAGGTCCGTCTCTGGAGCTGCCACCCGCTCTCCTCCTGGGGAAGTAGTCTTCATGTGGCAGGGAGTGAAGCGGAGGGAACATGTAACCTAACGTTAGGTGACTAACACTACCGCCAAAATCAACACAAAATTAAAAGTTCCATTGAGCTGCTTTAAAATGCCTGTTTTGCATTTTCAGACACTTTCAGAACATATAACGTCTTTGACTTGAAATGATGACTTGAATGAATGTACTGCTGAGAGTTCACTCAACTCATTTAATTGAGTTTCTAAAGAAACATGAGCGGCATATCACTGTGACGGACATCCCAGCATGCATTGTTTGAGAGTTAAAACTCTCCAGAGAGAACGCATATGTGGAGATACACATATATTCTCACAGGATAATGCCACTTTACATGTGGAAAATGTTGTACATACTTCATTTATATATGAAACTGCTCCCTGCACATTTGATTTCCATCCATCTCCTCTGACTT
This sequence comes from Oplegnathus fasciatus, assembly GCA_003416845.1. Taxonomy (NCBI): domain Eukaryota; kingdom Metazoa; phylum Chordata; class Actinopteri; order Centrarchiformes; family Oplegnathidae; genus Oplegnathus; species Oplegnathus fasciatus. The sequence goes on from NTHP01000028.1 coordinate 918,418, forward strand.
GCTGTTCTTCTACAATTCTGGATGTAATCTGTTGATTATTCTTCTTTCCCTTTTCATTCCTCTATTTGATCCAGGGAGGGATACACAGTCTGTGATCCACGATGTAAGGAAAAGGAGACTAAAGTGACTTGATGCCTCTCGAAAGGAATTAAACAAAAATGCTTAGTTGCTTTTCAAGAAAGAGAGACAACATGGTGCATGAATATAGGAGACAGACAGAAAGGTTTCCTTGACTCTGATGGGTGCAAACTTATTGAGATGGGTGCAACAAAGTGTTTGTTTGAAGATGATCAAGTCATTTCTTCATATGCACAGTAATATATGCCAAATTCTGTAGCTACAGAGATATACCAGACAGAAACTAATGATCTCACCAGAATGTACCACATAATGTGTGTGAGACACATTAACAGACACATTATGCAAGTATTGTTTTATTCAGTTTACTTTGTTGTTTAGCTTAAAGTCATTTATTTGCAAGTGGGACCTGCTAACCCTGTGTTTGACTCCTCTCAACTAACAGTTACAGCTGTCAGGACAGATTTCCAGCAGCTGTACACGCGCACACGCACCTGCCCACAAACGCACACACACACACACACACACACACACAGGATGAGGATCTCTACAGCATATCAAGAGGTCAAAGAGTCAAAGGTTAGCAGCTGTTGCAGTTTCTTCCACTTATCTGCTCTTTCATGTTAAAACCACAGTCTCACAGCATGGTCTCGCCACACCATTAAGTGTTGTCAGATTTACAGTGTTTCAGTGCCACATGAACACATCTCAGATAATAAGTCAGAGAAACTTGGATGCGACACAAACTCACAAAGTTGTGATGCATTCCAAACGACAAACCTATCTCTAGAAAGTGCTGTAATTAATGACAATAAATAAGCACGACAAAAATATGGACTTGCTAATGAGCTGGCATTACATTTTATGATATCAGCAAGCTGCTATAGAATGACTAATGAGAGCATATTGCTGAGTTACAGAACAGATAATGAAGATGATCTATGCCTGGTTCACGCTGTAAAACTTGATGAGGAGTCCGCCTGCGGTTTTAGTTCCTGTGCAGAGAACAGGGACACATTTTACTCTCGTGCCATCGATTTGTTTTAAGTTGCTGGTGGGGGGAAAAAACCCTATTTCTTAAGGCATTTAACATGTGCAGTCATTGGAGTAGAAGAGACCTGTAACTGAATATGAGGTTCACTGCCCATGCACTAAAAATATTGAGTATCAGACAGAGACAGATAGAAACAACAGAGAAAACTGGGCTGTATTACTAACAATGAGCAAATGGGAAAAAATGTTTAACAAGCTGCGAGTGACCACTTCACAGCAGATCCCCCATAAATCCATCGTATGCACACGCATAGAATGAGTGTGTATATGTGTGAGTTTGTCTTCTGTTTGGAGAAAATGAATCATGTCCACTGTAATGCCTTAAACCTCCTACTACATGAAGATCCAAACGGAATGATTTGTGCTGAAAAAATGGATTTCTGAGCTCTTTTTTCACATCAAATGTGTAAATAAACCACAGCAGGTATAAATCACATTACTGTATGTATAAACTTGAGCCAAAAAGTACTAGAAAATACACATATAAGTCGTAATGTAGGATGATTTTTTTAAATTGAAGTAACTGAGAAACAGACTTACTTTTGTGCTACAGCCTATACATGAGAATATTAAAAAGACAAAATATGACAAATAATGTATGATCCATGTGTGTACTCACACTCAGTGGAGACAAAGAAGTACCCTGATCTCTCTTGCTCTGTTCTCAGAGCCAGCAACTGCTCTTGAACACAGCTTTTTGGATTTACAATGTAAAATATCTCACTGTTGTTAGAGGATGCTAGTGGGCGTGCTGGCTTTCCACTGATCAATCACAGCTCTCACGAAGTTATAATGGAGGAGCGACTTGTCTAATTTAGATGACACTTCATGTCTGAATGCAGGAGGAGTGTTTGACGGGACGGAGAGAGGAAGGGCGGAAAGCAATGAGAAATAAGATCGATTGACGTAAGTAAACTCTTTCTCACACACATACATGTACGACACACAGATATCCCTCAGCTGTCCAAAAACATCCTTTGTGTCTGCGATCTAAGAACACTGGGTAACTGATTTAAAACGTTGTGCTCTGCAACTACTCTAATTTTGGTAAGCAACACACAGAGATGTCCTGTGTAAACACGCACGCTTGCTTTTCTGACACGCGTTCCTGGCAGTCTGATTAGAGCATCTAGTCCTGCCAGGACAGAACACACACACACACTGACACACACACACACACACACCTGCAATCTCACTGATGTGAAGGGAGGCACGGGAGAGCAGAGGAAACATGAGCATCTGCTGTTGTGACTGGCAGCACTTTAGTCAGATCTATCCTGCTCTGCCTGTAGGGAACTAGGAGGAGAGTGGTGAGAAAGAAAAAGGGGGGAGAGAAGAGAGAGAGACAGAGAGAGAGAGATACATTTGCACTCACACACACACTCAGGCAGACTGGCACCAGAAAGAAAACAAGTGTACAGTACAGTAGGTGCATGCAAGGTAACAAGTTAAGCCTATGTACTACTGGTCTTTTAGACATGAAATAGCTCTCACCAACATACCAACTTCGCAGGAAGTGGCTTGTTAGAGACTGGCGCTAGTCTTGCTACCCACTGCTGTGCACTGGTTTGACAGCTCATCTCTCCTGCAGCAAACTCTTCCAGCTGAGCAGGCTATCTATGTGCCAGCTGGCTGCAAACAACTCCCAATTACAGCTGTACCCGGATGCAATGTTGACATGGCTGTGCTGCACATGCACACACGACTATACCCACACACAGATTTTCTGTATGTCGCCGTGTCTCAAAGTAATGTCACAATTTCTGTTTTTTTATATCACTCATTAGTAACCAGAAGAAGAATTAGCTTGACGCTTCCTTCCTTAAGCTCCCACTTTCACTGTGATAGAGCGGGGACAGTGTTTTGGCAACACTGTTTTGAGTGGATTTATTGTCAGCAATCATTTCACACCCCAATTTGTTTCAGTTTCAGTGCTCATCACACCAAGCTGTTGTTGATATATCAAGCCGCCAAGAAAAAACAATAATTTCTGAATTCTTCAGACAAAAAAACAGTCAACAAAATAATGTCAACTATCATTTTTGCACATTGCGGGACACGTTTATTCTGCAGCACAGCTGCTGCTGTCTATGCCTGGATGGGACCAAATATGACAGAGAGAGAGAGAAAGAGAGCAATAACGAGTGAGACACATCAAATGTACACTCCCTCTCTGTATGCATATACTGCATGTCTGATAAGTTTCATACAGGAAAACAGAGATGACAAACACAAAGCTGGAGCCGCGGAGACACACAGAGAGTGCGACAGCTGGGCTGACAAAAGCAGCCAGACACACAATACACACACACATACACACACTCCAGGAAGTGGTGAATAATGAGTCACTGGTGGCCAAAATCAGACACGCTCACACATTCCATCTCTATCTCACTGATTCAACATTTTCTGCAACATTATAGCCATCAAATATTAATAGTTTTTGGTGAGAGGGACAGAAATATGTTTGCACAATATTGCATCACACCAAACAAAAGATTCCTTAAAAATCCCTATCTTGCAATGCCCATACTCTCATAAGTATGAAACACACATTGTACCAGCAGAACAAAATCCCTCATGTCTGTTTGGTTTATGGAAAAGTTTTTGCGAGCTGGTAAATCTCTCTCTAGCTTCTGTGCACTGCCCACTCACTGCTAACGGTGTATACATTGTTGGCTAGGGTTGTCGTTTTTAAATATGTTTCATACTCCTCTGGCACGTAAATGTAGAGCAGGAAAGCAGCCACTTTGGCTCAAGGCACAGCGGCCTGAGCATTAATAGAGACAACACTAATAAATCTATATATAATATGTACATTACAATACAGTAGACTAAGTTAAGTGTGCACATACTTGTGTACATAGTATATAGGTATAGGTATGAATACCTATGAATAATGTGTACAACTTACATAGTACTATATAATATATGTGCAGTATATGTAATATACACCCACTATACAGTGATAATACAATGCTATAAAACATACATAGCAGTGAAAGGAATACCATGATATAACATATAATAATCATAAATTCAATAATAATAATACAGTCTCACTATATAGTGATTTAAGTAATATAATGCAATGGAAAATAAATAGCAGATGCATGGTTGCATGTTCAGTCATACATGGTGGATTCTCGAGGGCGCTCAGTCCCCATGTCCCTAAACATATATTACAAATATTTTTTACTTTTAATATTTATTACATTTGAAAAACATTGAAAAAAAATCCATTTGTATAGTTTTTTTCTTCATTCTGTGTGTGTTCCATAAATATTTCCCAAAATTTTCCCAATCCCAATTCCCAACTGATTATGAGCACCTATAGTAACATACCATTCATTTACCATTACAATCTCACTATGCAATTTGACTGTGACTGAAGGAGGTAATATTTTAATGTCTCAAGGCTACTCACAATATTATTCATACCCGCTAAGATCACTCTGCAACAAGCTAGTTACTCTGAGAGGCCCGCTGTAGCCTGGGATACCATCAGCATAAATTACATGGCAATAATAACTCCTTGGCATGTGACATGAGTAGAAAATTTATGTTGTTTATTCAGCAATTTTGAGATGATAAATTTCACCAGCACTTCAATGAGAGATACTCTGGGAAAACACATCATTGTGTAAAGTGATTGCATAATGGGCTCCCTTCAGAATGCCATCGGAAATAGAATGTAAGTCATTATAGCATATGATCTTTGAGTACAAGTGGATATGCACTCATGGGAAATTGCACAGGGGAAACTGTTTTCACTTTATTGTACAACTTGATAAAATAACGTGTGAGTGAGGAGCCTAATGAGCGTGTGTGTGTCAGTGTGTGTGTGTGTGTGTGTGTGTGTGTGCCTACTCTGTGATTAGGGCTTTAACAGCAGTGTCTAATGACTCACAGCATGTCATCCAGTGTCAGTTTAATAACGCACTTCCAGACACTGAAGATCAGCGACTCCTCTGTAATTACGCACCACTACATAACACAACGCTTAAAAGAGCTCTATTCAAGAGCTCACTCTCTTGCTCTCATCCTTCTTAAACAATTTAATGAACATGAATGCCATTAGAGAGGCAATTTGGTGTTTAATGCATGCATATGGTAGATTATGGTGAACAAGGGTACTTGAATGAAACCACCCTATGAAAGAGAATGAGAAGTGATTCATTTTGGGACTGAGGAATATGTTTATGATGCCCACGTTGCTTAGCAACCAGGGTGTCATGGTAACCTGCCGCATCCATGGTCCATGCACTGTGGAGAGCGAAAGCTTCCATGCAATGGCCACACAAGAGACCCAAAACATTTTGTTCATTATCTTCTCGTTGTAGCGCAGGCCATCTTTCTCCTCTGCAATTAAGACTCGACTCAAACCTGCCTCTCTATGCCAATGCCAACAGCCCACTCGCAATTAAGAAAATCTGGTTTCCTGTCGATGGAGACCCACGCTGAGGGTGATTTAAACCAACACAGGAAGCCAAAGTTAGAAAAAGACTTTTCCAAAATGGCCACCAATTGTGGCTCAGACTCTGGTGGGCAGCCAAAGCCTTTTTGGACCTGCTGCCAAAGCACTAATGCAATCCCAGGCCTGAAATAACCCTCACCAATCAATATTCAAATAACAAAGTCCTCAGCTGTCTGTTCTGTAGTCCTGCATTGTTTCTTCCCCTTATGCTCTCCCTTTCTCTCTTGGGTGGTCACTTTCTTTATCTTTTTCTTTTACTTCCCTCAAGTAAATGAAAACAAAGAACCTCGCTCTCTCTTATTCCTTATTCTTCCTTTTATTCTCTTTCTCTCTTTGATTCTAATCACGACATCCTCTCTGCAGGTCAGCCCACTTTGTTCTGTGCAGGCGGTCTGTCTGGGGGAGGTCTTGGCAGGCCGCCATGTCCCCCTAAGCTGGTGCTTTTGTCAACTAGCATCCCTCAAGGTGGGTACACAGCATCAGAGGGAGTTCCTTGAAGGCACTCAGACAGAGTAACCTTCCCCTTGTCCCAACAAGTCAGTTCTCTCTCTCCAGTTTTAGGCCATCTTGAGACCAGCCATCAGCTAATGAAATCCTCCTTGGCTTTTTAATGTCAAAAGTAACGACTGTAAAAACGTCACGTTTACAAGGACATACAAAGGATGTGTCACTACTTTTGCAGTCACTTTATACTGAAGCAACGGCAGTAACATTTCAGATGTAAAGTCAATTAAACATCTGTCAGTAGTTACCTTCAGTGAACTACACGTATCAAGATCAGTAATGAAAGTAACAAACACCACAAAACTATAGACTGTACAGGAAGAACTGAACTAATGTCACAGTAATTGCTTACTGCGTAACATCATTGTTTTAACAGAAATACAGATTTATTTAGCGCTGACCCAAATGCATCAAAGCTTCTACTGTTGCCATGGTAATCGACGTCCAAATCAGTATTCCAGTGCTGCGTTGTTGTTTTTTTATATATATGCATTACCCCAAAAATCCCAAACAGACCATGAAATACATATGAGAAAATTCGTTTTCATGGGCTACGGCTGTAATTTATTTGATGTGATTATTGCACATTTCGTAGCCGATTTCGTTTCAACAAAAAGGAACATCCTTTAAGTCCGATTTTTGTCCTCGTCTCTCATTAGACTCGAAAGTTGGGCCATTGCTCACCGGTACGCAGCACCTTTTAACTCCAAGTGAGGAAATAGAATATTCACAGTTCGTAGTTTGAAATTCATATACATTTTTGAAGCACTTGAAGATCCAATCATCACTAAAGCGTATATCATGCAAGAGAGCCAATAAAAATAAATGGTGGTCAAAGTTGTCAAATTGACATTTAAGGTGTGTTGATTGATCACAACGTCTACTCATGCATTGAGTAACATGCAAGAAAACATTCCACCTTAAAAGTTTCCGGTAGCTACCGGTAACCTTTGAGTTAATTAAACAGTTTTTTCCCCAGTCTACAGCGAGCTAATGTTAACTAGTAAAGATGAAAAGACAGCAAAACATCGTTTCATTCTTTGGAACAGCTAAAAAGTTTACAGTGATGTAGTTAAATAATGTATGTAAACTTGCCACCGTAGGAACAGTGGTTACATAACCTTCGAAATGAGCCACAACTTGGGTACTGTGTGCACTCTGCTATGTAATCAGTTGGAACCTGTGAGGTCAGTGCTGACCAAATCACCAATCAAATATCTTCATGATATCAGCCCAAATGCTTTTATTTTTAGTTACTTTTAAGTGGAATGACTCTAAGATGACTCATGATTCATGATTCATGTCATTATTTTCTTATGTGGCTGGCAACAACTTTATACAGCTTTAATGATCAGCCTGAAACCGACGCCCGTTTGTTGAATAATTCTATTCCTGATGCAAGAAACAAGTGCAATTACCTCAACCTATTGGCGGAGCTTTCTCTCATTATAGGACATGTAAGCTTTTGAAATTTAAGACTTCAAAACAATTTGGTTTTTCAGCGCATTTTGTCTCTATTGCAGATATTTAGTATTAGTGACTGTGGCATTCTGCTTTCTAACCACCACAAAATGTTCCTCCTTTTTATAATAAATGAACCTATCTGGAGATCTCTGCCGGTGTCACTGTGGGAAGAGAAATGACCTATTCCACTGGGGGAAGTTAACCACAGGCCCCATCAAAGAGTATTGGTTAAGAGGAACGAATCAATAATTGATGAGAACAGAGTCAGAGGAGTCAAAAGTGGCCTGGATATCAGAGAGAGGCCATCTACTGTCAAGGCAGGTTAAAAAAAGAAGCTCAGGTCAATGTAATGAACAAATGGCCTAAAGGTGTCCGACTGTGTGTGCCATCTGTGTGATGTGTGAGTTGATTCACAATTAATCAACACCTACATGTATATACTGTAGCTTACAGTGACAGTCAAATGCACGTAAGCTCAGGATGGAGGTAATGATGGAGGCAACTGGAGCATAGTACAGTGGAGGAGGATCTGAGTCATAGGCACACAAAGAGACAGAAACTGAGTAAGAGGAGGTAAACAATGCAGGGCAGCAGTGCGGTGAGGCTGTTCATCCTTTGGTCAGTTTCTTTGATTAAGTCAGTTGACTAAAGCAGAGAAAAATCTCAGTAAAAAACTTTGGGCGATGCACCTTACTGGAATCTGACAGTAAGAAAATGTAAAAATTCAATGATATGCATCAGGAACTTGTGTCTTTCCCTCCTTCACAAAAAAGAAGGAACATTTCTAGACTAAGAGGAACATATTCATAATTTTTCACACAGGAGAACAGACGTTTCAACAAAGTCTTCCTCTGAGAGAACTGTTTCTCTCAGAGAGGTGAAAATATCCTTTCAAGGGCAAACAATGTCTAGTTTTAAATTGAATTCATGTTTCAGGAGATGTCAAGTTTCCTGCCTGTGCATATGGATAAGACATTACTTAAGAAGATATAGCAGCTTATAATAACATAAAATGTCTTTCTGTGCTTATATTGTTGTTACTGGGTGATTAATGAGATTCCATTAAGTTAGATACATCTAGGTATGTTTACATGTACACAGTAATACCTCTACTGCAGATAAGAAAACAACAGTCTGGTTGCTTACATGTATGGTAAATGGTAAGATATGGTAAAAATGAAAAAATGCTATGCTGGTTTATTTTATTTTTATTTTTTTAACACACTGTGAAGCATTACAGCTATAATAGAGACAATGGCCTGAAGAGGAAAGAGGAGCTGGAGATGGAAACGAGAGAGGGGATCAAATTTTAAAGTGTAACATTTCCTTACTTTCAGAAGAATTTATCATCTATATTCAAACTGTGCTACACACACACACACACACACACACACACATCCAAAAGGGAAGAAATATGAAAGGACAGAAACGGAGAAAAGAGGAACACAGGGCAAAGCAAAAATGGGAAAATGGGAATGAAGAGTGACAGAGAATCGGGGTGAAGTTATGGGAAAAGAAGTTACGAGGGAGTTATGAGCAATGAGGATGGAAGGACAGGGTTGGAGGGAGGAATGAAAGAAAAAAGACGCAGAACAGGAGAAATAAAATACCATACGTGACACGAACGGAGAACCAAGGGAGAGAGACGATTTTAGGGATGTGAACAAAGGCTCAGAAAGGCTAGAAAGGTAAGAAAAGGTGATTGCACTTGTGTGTGTGAGCATACACGTCTCCAGTTTGCGTAGCCTGTGTGTCTGTGAAGGTTCAGCGACTGTAATCTCCAGAGTTGTGCCGGCAGTGAAACTAAGCTACAACAGCAGCCGCCTAAAGAATCTGACTCATCTTCTGAAGTATCAAAGAGATCTGGGAGACAAGTCGCAGTCTGGCACACACACACATATCTACACACATCGATATCTCCCTCTAAAAAGCTTAAATAATCAGCTACAGTACATTGCAGGTGATAACAAGACTTTCAGGGGTTTTGTCTGAGGTAAAAAGTTTCGCAGTTCTGTCGGCACTGTGGTGATTTCTTTCCTGTTGGGAATTCCAGTTTCACTTGACGTCCTTTTAAGGACAACGCACACTGAATGCAGAATATTGTGGTGCAACATGAAAGAGGCAAATTCTTTGATCGCCCATGAGTGGTTTGGAAACGAAATTACTTCCCCAGTCAGATCACCAACGCTTTGGGAACATTAACTTGAAATGGTTGAGACAGACGGTTGAATAAACTGAATAAAAGAGAGAGAGAGAGAGAGAGAGAGAGAGAGAGATACATTTGCAGCCTTTTCATGTTGTTACATGACAACTGGAAAAGGAAGGAAGACAGCAGATCTTATCAGAGCTATCTACGAAACCGTACCACACCCCATACTTATCATGTAGAACTAAACGGCAAAAACATCCTTTAAGATACTAGCTAGGAGTGCAGACTCAACAGACACATGGCAGATACAAATCAATGTTTCTAGCACATCTTTGATGGATTGGAGACAGAAATGACAGTAAGCACAGTGAGTGTCATATGCACACTGATATGAAAACACTCCACTTGGGCTTAGTGAAAAAAGAACAAAAAAGTAACGGTAACAAAGCAAAACCAAGCCTCTTTTCAACTGTGACTGACTAAACCAGGTCTGTGGAATTTGAATTCAATTTACTTTACTGAGGGGAAGAAAAGGAGCACTAATATCTCTACTAATATCACTGAGCACTATAGCCATACTGTGCATACACACCAGCAAGAGTAACACAAATTATAGCAAAGGCAGACATAACTGGCATAACTTAAAACACACTGAGATTATTTTTTAAGACTTTAAGAGTGTAGTTGTGTGAAGTTGGTGACTCCCAACTGGGGGTACTTGTAGGAGGTACTTTTGCAGTTGCCTGGGAGTATGTGGAAAGATTGTAAATAGTGGCTCCTCAGTTATCAATTATTATTTGGTAATAAAATATATACACATTTGTGTTTAGGTGGAAAATAAACACAGTAATATAATTGCAAATTGGTGTGATCCTGATCTTTAGCAGGACACACCTCTATACCCCCCTGACAAGACTCAGTGTTAAATGAAGGGGTACTCAAGCTTGTCTGAAAGGGCTGTGAAGGGCACAGGTTAATCCTTGCGGTGTTACTTTAAATATCAACATAAGGTTCTGATATATTTTATTTCATTGAAGAAAATAGGGTATATTTTCACCTTCCTATTAAGTCAATGTTTGTGTTTTAAAAAGAAGTATGGTGATTGTCTCATTATGCAATCTATACGTGTTGTTTGTACAATACTTTAGCTTTACTTCCTGTTTTGGCTCCTAACTTTTCCCGGAAAGTAAACATTCCTTGCTGATTACTTTCATTGCTTTTACTGTATATGTGACCTTATGATACTTTAAACAAGTGTTAAAGGAATGTATCGATCTATGGTTTGGAACTATATCTTATTAATTTTCATGGAGGGCTGCCCCCTGAAAGTCGATGAGTCAAATCATCTGTCGGAGACCCCTCAGTTGACTGAGATTCTTCAAGTCAAGCAGTCGTTTTTTTTTTTGTCAGTCAGTGTGCATTACAATAACAGGATAAAACAGAATCAGCGTTTCCCATACATAGGCTCTAGCCTACTTGGGGAGCCCACCCAGGTAGATAAAAGACCCCTGGCGCTGGGTCTTGTGCTGGCTGAATTCGAGTTGCTACAGCCGCTAACTGAGGGGCCGTCTCCGGAGCTGCCGCCCGGCGCCCGCTCTCCTCCCGGCGAAGAAGTCTCCTAGCGGCGGGAAGTGAGGCGGAGGGAACTGAAGGTTGTCGTCCTTGTGACTAATATAGGCCAAACTGTTTCATTTATCTATTCATTTACACATTTTTAATGTTTAAAGTGAAAAAATTAGGCTATAAGAGCTTGATTTAAACAGAAATACATGTATGCTGCCTGTCTCATTATTCTGACAAATCCATATGGTAGCCTGACATTATATGACAGCAATTTAAATAGGCCACAATTCATATGCAGCTGTCTTTTGTTGATTTTAAACGCTCCAAAATATGTTCCCATGACTCTGTTGCATTTGACAATGTTAATGTGGTGTGAAACGCATGCCAATTGATTTTCTGATTGCCTGATAGTCTATATGAAAAAAAGGAACAAATC
>NTHP01000028.1:930151-944908 GCA_003416845.1 Oplegnathus fasciatus
AAATCTGCTTAATATGGGAAGAGTTAGCCAACGCTAGTGTGTACTTTTTCTGCAGTTACAGTTGCCATTGCTAAAACCTTGCATTTAACAGCTGAAAGACAGTCTTGGGAAGTGTGATTCTTGTCTTGTACACAACCCAAAACAGAGTCAGGCCCACTGTGAGGATAATAATAATAATAAACATGATTGGTGCCATACATTTTTTGCTGTGATGAAAAATCTGTCTCCCTCTAAGTAGCCACAGCTGCCAACATTTGAGAGATTGCATGTCAAGGGAGCACCGCCGTCAAACGCAGCAAATGAACTGAGGTGACAGGATGGGCAGATGTCAGATTGACAGACAGCAAATCCAAGCAGGCTCCTGATTAAGTTAATGACAGCAGCCATCACTCTAATGGGATTGTGTTCCTTGACAATTTCTGGTAAACACACATACACCCTGAAACACACACACACATACACACACACACACACACACACACACACACACACACACACACCCACACAAACACACACACACACACACACAAACAAATAGACACTTGCAAAGCATAGCCAGAGGAGACAAGTTACCCTAGTGTAAAGAGAAATGCCACCAGTCAGAGAGGCGGTGTCTATCCTGCTTATTTCAAGCACAACACAGCCTGAACTGTACAGCTGTGGGGGGTGGAAATACAGACGATTCCAGTGGGTTTTAAAGCGCTCTGGCATGATGTCTTACAGTATTCATTCAGAATTTCAAATTCAACCCTTACACATTTTGTTTTGTTGGGGGTGTGATTTTTTTTATTTCTGTGGCTATACAGATAATGTGACATCATAATAAAGATCCAAAGGAAACGAGGAAGAGATAAAAAGCAGCCTCTGTAGTTTACAATGCAAACTGGTTTCATTTTGGGGGTGTGACTGGAGAAATTAGTGTCACTACCTACTGTATTGAATGCATGAAATGAATTAATTCATTATACTTATGACTCTGATGAAAACTAGGTTGTGCTTTTGGGTGTAAAAAACATGATAACCTGACCACAGGTCCATGACCCAGCTCCCAATCAAGCTTTACTATAGGCTTACTATAATAGGGTTATTACAGTATGTCACGAGTATGAGTTGATAATGACTGATGGATTTCCAGAAAGATACCCAGCTTGGTTTAAACAATGTTGTCCAAAGTTTTCCCAAACTCAATATTAAGTCTTCCAGCTTTGGCTTTTGGTTTGGATTTACCATTTCAGTGTTAGTACATTGTGACTCCTTAAAATGAAGTGACCTGAGTGTAGACATGTGTTGTGAGCTGTTTCATTTGCAGGATTTTTTTGAGCCCTGATAAGGTTAAAGTATCCAGTAGTATTTCACGAGAAAAAAGCAATTGTTCAAGAAAAGTGTAAACATAATTTTGCGTAACAGGTCTATTTTCTTTTCTTATCACTTTAATCTTCTAGTGACCCCTCAGATTTTTCTTGTGACCCACTAGGGGGTCTTGACTCCAACAACAGTAAGATGAATTTATAGGTTTACAGAGACTGCAGTTGTTTGGTCTATATCATGTGCAAATCTAAAAGTCTTGTACTGAATTGGTCATTACTTATATGCACCATTATACCACTACTGACCCTTTTCCACTGGCGATAGTCTGACTTATTAAAGCAGGAAAAGGACAGGTGGAATTAATAACATTAATGATGGCTGCATTCCATTTAGGTGAGCCAGAACCAGGGCTCTGGTATCGTATATGCTCATTCAATAACATGGCTTACTGGGACACTGGGAATGCCAAATGGGTTTACTGTTATTCAGATGTTTATTCCTGCAGTGTTCAGCTGGATTTCATGATACAGATCACAATATCAATGTAATATTACAAATCTACAGTAGAGGGGGCAGGTTCAGGGAAAATAGGTCTACCAAAAATGCCATTTGCAGTATCTAATCACAAAATAACTAGAATTCGGTGTAACAGTATCTGGAGGTGGACTTTTTTTTTATGTACCACACCACATAGCAGCGTTGTGTGAACAAGAGGAGAGTGCTGCCCGTTGAATTGTGTACTAAGAGGCAAAGATCCTAATGGATGGGAGGTCTGTAATAGGCTTCCAGTCTTTTGTACGCTGCCTCATGGGAGGTGTGGCTCAGTGCACTCATGGACTTCCTACCCCTCTCCCTCTACTCATCATCACTTTTCTCTCATACACATCAGGCCATTCAATTTCTCCCTCTCTCTCTCTCTCTCTCAGACGAGAGAGCTATAACCTCTCGCACAATCCCTCTCTTACATGATCACTTCATGCTGTGTGTAATCAGCCCTACCAAATGGAACAAAGGATGGGCAGAGAAAAGAGAGAGGGATGAAAAAAAGAGAAGGAAGAGATGATGACAAGAAACAAAAGATTGAGGATAGTGAAGGTTGGAAGTCCAAGGGAGGGATTCTTTACTGCATAGATTGAAACCAGTGCAGAGAAATATTAGATTAGTGTAGGTCAGGTCAAGATCATTACAGATGCTGCAGTTGTCCTTTTGCTGCTCCCATTTCAATTCATGATTCAGTTAAGTGGACACAGCAACTATTTATGGTCCCTTACATAAATTGATTGCCATAAAGATGGCTCAACTCCACTTCATTACAGAACACCATTTACAGTAGCTACCACGCCACCATGGGCCATCTCCTTCAATGCTAATGCAGTGACAAGTAAACATACTTTTTGAGAGAACAAAGAACATCAGCATATGGTGTTTAGCTATATATATATATATATATATATATATATATATATATATATATATATGTATCATCCATGCCTCCCTCGCTGTTTTCACACTTCCAGCAAAGAGCTAAACAACTGTCGTTAACTAGCGCAGGTGAAATATACAGCAGATGGTGTTGATAAAATGGAAGGACAGAGCGTGTAGTTTAACATCTCTATTCCACTGCCATCAACTCACTGAGCAGTCATGTTTCTCTCCCAAGGTGCAACACAACAACACCAAAAACTAATTGTCCCTCATCCCCTGGCAATTATTGGGATGTAAGAAAAACAAAAATGCCTGGCTAGATTGACTGGGTAATCGATGAGAACGTAACTATGGCAACAGGCTGTCAGGCTTTAATTGGATATTTCTGGCTCTCGGAGCCAGATTGATCCAGACCAGGAGCGCTCGGGGATCGTCATTTAGTTGGCCAGAAACTGTCGTGTTTAAACTAAGGAGCAGTGAAAGGTTGGCTGGATCAATTTAGCTTGTTGTCCTTTGTAACTACATCCAAGGGTCTATAGTCACACTAGCAGCTCTCTGAGGCTTTACTTGGGCTGCTTAAACCAGCATGCTAACATGGTCACTATAACAATGCTGACATGCTTATGTTTAGCAGATGTTTACCATGTCCACCATCTTGGTTTTTGAGTTAGTATGCTAACATTGGCTAATTAGCACTAAACACAAAGTACAGCAGAGGCTGATGGGAATGTCATTAGTTTTGTAGGTATTTAGTAATAAACCAAAGTACTGGACAAATTAAAATTTTGACGTAATGGTGGTGCTAGATGAAAAGTTAAGGGATCACCAAAGTTATTACAACTCATCTTGAAGGGGACATGAATGTGTGTACCAAATTTCATAGCAAACCATCCATCAGTTGTTGAGGCATTTCACTCGAAACCACAAATATGAACCTCATGGTGGTGCTAGAGGAATAGTCAGTTCTTTAAAGTCATTAGGATAAATCATCTGGGAACCATGGATGCCGGCACAAAATCCTGTGCCAATTAATCTAGTAGATGTTGAGATATTTCACTGTATAAGTGAAAAGTTGACTTGCAGGTGACCCTACAAGAAAAGTCAGGTGGTCACCAAAGTCACTAGGATTCATCCTCTGGGCACCCTGCATGTCTGTACAAGACTTACTGGCAATCTATTAAATAGTTGTTGAGATATTTCAGTGTGGGCCAAAGTGGTGGACCAACCCGACATATCAACATTGTTATTCTTAGAGCTATGCAGCTAGCATGGCTAAAAAATGTTGTAACTAAACTGTTCTATGGTTTGTCAAAAGGTTGTACAGTGTAAACGGATTGAATTATACTGTAGGTGTTCTGTGTGGTTTACACAAACAGAGGAATCAAATCTGACACAACCTCACAGCTCTTCCAAGGTCTTTGAATTGTCTAGTCAGCCATTCAACAAGGAAGAGTTCAGCCTCATGTGGTGAACACTGTCAGGAACACTTTATTACAAAATGAAAGCATTTGGCTCGTGTAGCCTTCATAACATTTTCCTTCTGTTCGGTTCAGACAAATGACCCATGAAAGCAGCCGGTATGGATTAGGTATGAGGGCAGACTTGGCCTCAGTGGTCACAAGAAAGAAAGGATTCCTGAAAGTTGAAACTAAACAGGGTCATCTGTAACATTGGTTTTTTTTCTAAACAGCAAAGTGATACAACACATACAAACACAATGAAATGTTATCATTCTTTGGCATGTAGCAACCCAGACTGGTAACTTTGAATTAAGTCATCTAGCTGGAGGATGTCTGCTTATATTGGATCAGTGCATGGCCTGAAGCAGTGTCTGAGTTCCAGTGTCTGTTCTGACGTTAAATGAGGAGAAGCAGACTGTTTCTGTGTGTTTTCTTGGGCTCTGGGCACTTATTTGGAGAGGACCTGATCTCACAAACATACTAGACATTGCATTTTTATGTTCCTATCTCAAACTAGGAATTAATTTTAATGGTCAAGTTGATAAAAAAGAGGAAGCAATGACCAAACTCCTTCTCTCCCCCCCCAAAAAGCAGGGTTGCCTCAAGATAATTTTGTGTTAGGAGATCACACTCACCTTCAGGGCTTTGGAACGGTTAGCCAGCAGCCTTTCTATATTCCCTGCAGCCGTCGCCACCAGTTCTCGTGCATTGTTGGACTCTACAGTGAAGTGAGGTCTGTGTTCGTGATATATCTGAGACAGTCAGAGGAAAAGAGGAGGGGTCAGAGGTTAGCAGAACTTAACAAACCCACGTGTCCTTGATGTCAAGTCTTAATCAGTAACCAGGTGTTCAGACTGAAAACATCCAAGGCTTTCCAGGGTGTGGTATCATTTTTATAGCTCAGAAAACAAACATGTAGTGCAAAATTGTGAGTTTTGGGGTGTTCTAACCCATTCATCAGACAGGC
Source organism: Oplegnathus fasciatus (assembly GCA_003416845.1). Lineage (NCBI taxonomy): Eukaryota > Metazoa > Chordata > Actinopteri > Centrarchiformes > Oplegnathidae > Oplegnathus > Oplegnathus fasciatus. The sequence goes on from NTHP01000028.1 coordinate 935,312, forward strand.
CCACACAGGGATCAAACCTTAGCTTTTCACTTAAGGATGATCACAGGATAACCACTTGGTCATCATGTCATGAGATACAAACGTACTGTATAGATGTGATCAGTTCTCAAAAGGATCTTCCTCAAATTTTCTAAGTCTTCAGATATTTTCTATCCACAGACTTGCTGTATCTGAGGCTGAGAATGCTACTCTGCATTAGCGGTCGTCTTCTATTCTTCACCGGACCTCACTGACCAAAGCACAGTGGTTTATAAAAGGAAGCTACATGTCCACTGATTAAATTGCAATGTCAGGTTATGCAACAAGACCATTTACTGTGCTATGGAATATGCTCCAGCAAAAGAAATAAGAAACACAAATGCCAAACAGCCAATTATTTAGCAGCCTAGAGGGATTTCATTGTCCGACATTCAAACCACAGAACTGAGGCGCGTGCAAGTATTTGTCTTCATCCTCTAGGCGTCTGATGGATTTTGCTTTACTGCAAGAGCACCATTAAAGAGCAATGCTACTGAATTTTATATATGGATTACGTTATTACAAAGTATCCAGGATGATTTCTGTATTTAATCTGCATGTTGGAACTGAAAGTACTCATGTTATACTGTGGATCTGGGGTGTCTTAGTTGAAAACTAATACCACTCCCATTGACAAAAGGTACAACTGTGTGCGTAAGTCTACAACTTGTGCCTACCATTAACAATATTTGAAGGTGTTCCTGTACAGGCAATCTGGATCATTTCTCCACATGTATTATTAATTTGCAAGCTGCATAACACTCCCTTTTAAATTTTGCATGCTGTGTACAGTACATTCTGTTTAAACAAGGGCGTCCCCAAAGGGGACAGGTTCTTTTACAACAACAGTCTAAGAGGTTTCAGTTGTTGAATTCTCATTTTTAGAGACAAGTCACGCCACATCAAATAAAAACATGTTTTATAATGATTTCAGTGATGCTTTAAAACCAACTGCTTTTATCTCAATGGGAACGGGGAGCAAAAGTGCCAGATGCATTATGTCAATCAATGTGGATCTAAAAAGCCTCTCCTCCTTTGTCAGATGTGGGCCTTGTGTGCGGGTATGCAAATGTGTGTGCGCGGGGACTATAGCCATCCCTGTATAGTCGTGACGCTGATCTTATCTGAGCGTGTACATTGGGGCTGGCAGAATGAAATGATGCAGCATTATGTCTAATGAGAAGCTACTATATATAGACTGGTGATGTGTTGTGACAGCTGAGATCGTGCAAGGAGGATTAATGAGAGTGAGAAAAGTGACAGAAAGTACGCACGATAATTGTTGTCAATGCTAATCTGCGGAATGGGTTTTCTTTCAAATCGAACTGAAATGTATTATAGAAAGAACTAAGAAACCAGTACATATATTCAAATTTCAGTTCAACTTTAAAATTTAATGGAAATTGGTCTAAATATGTATGTATACGGACAATTGAAGCAACAGTTACAGTCAGTGTGTGTGTGTGTGTGTGTGTGTGTGTGTGTGTGACAGAAGATCATGCTTACCTTTACTAGTTCCTCCATACCACTGGCTCTGTCTGTTATTGAGATCAACTCGTTTTGCATCTGTTCCACCCATTCCTTTATTCTAAGAACACAAAAAAACAATCAGTTAGCCAACCAATCCTCATTTAATGGAAAACTTCCAATTGGCCTGGACAGTCTAATCAAATTTGTTGAGCTGCTCCAATCTCATTCAGTTTGAATACAGCCCACGAGACAACATGATGTAAGCTGAGCTTTACTGCTTACTATCACAATATGCTAAAAAAGCTGTATAGATGCAGGGAGGGGAAGTATGAAATAATAATGTTTAGCCAAGTGAATGCATTGCTTCACTCCACATGAGCTGTGCATTAAGGCGAGAGCTATTCATAGTTTATCAGCATGAGAGTGTCACATCCTCGGGGGTGAGAGGCTGGTTAGTGTATTCTTCCGATGAGAAAGAGGACAGAAAGGGAAAGAGGAAGAGACAGAAAAGAGCACGAGAGGGTCAAACATTCCTTTTTTTAGAGTTTATACTTTGTTTCATATGGCTTTAACACACTTTTGTAAGATCAGAACATATTGAGATTTTATTGTCAAAAAGCTCAGTACAACCAGTAGTATGACCATATCTAAACAGTAATTACCAGCATGTCTAAACTGTTATAAATCTATTTCCAGTTCCTTATATGGAATCCCTGACATTCAGTTCAGTTCAGGTTATGTGCGCGCGTGCATGAGTGCGCGTGGTGTCTATGTAAGACCATATCCACCATACCCCCTCACTGTCAAAACACCAATGAATCTCTTCACTTGGCAGGTGACACGGCTACACACCCACATGCTCCGTACAAAGTTATTTATGTCTATTTCCAAAATGTACAAGGTAGACTTACTGTATTTAGGCTGTAATAAACTTGTTTTAGACAAGCCTCCTGATCATCTTCAAAATAAACATTTTGGAAAAAAAAAACACTTACTGTATTCTCTCTTGCAGAGAGTTAGATGAGGATGGATGAAACTCTCACATTTGTGCAGTAAATATGAAACTACAGCCAGAAGCCTATTAGCTTATCATAAAGACTGGAAATGGTGGAAACAGCTTGCCTGGCTCCGTCCCATGTTAACAAAATCTGGTTACCAGCACTTCTAATTCTCAATAATTAACACGTCATCTTTCGTTTGTCTAAGCTGTACAAAAACCAAAGTGTAAAAACGTCCCACAGTGGTTTTATACAGGGCAATGTGTGGTTTAGGCTAGCTGTTTCCAGTGTTTGAGCTAAGCTAAGCTAACAGGTTGCTGGCATTAGCTTCATATTTACCATACAGACGTGAGAGTGGTATCAATCTTATCATCTCGCTCTCAGCAAGAAAGCGAATAAGCATATTTCCCAAATTGTCGAACTTCAAACTGAGAACTTTTGCTTTTGAACTTTTGAAGTTCTGCTTTTTCAGCAAAAACAATGCCCACACAATCTTATGTATTGTGGGCCCACACAATCCCCATTGCAACCGCAATACTTTTTTCAACCTCCTGCTGCTCAACTACACATACCATGTCCTGAACGCTTTGAAACCAATACACTGTAAGTACACCTACAAACCCTCCCCCTAGCTCCTTTACCACAGCCAATAAAAAATACATGACAAAATCCATAAAGAAAATTACCCTTTCTCCCCCACAGTGTGAATTAACCTCTTCACCTTCCACACTGCTGAGGGGCCTGTGACATATGAACCCTGTCTATGTTATCTTATTTAAAAAAATACAGTGTAATGTGAGCACGGTTAGCTCACGCTGGAAATGTGTAGCATAGCAGCCACACAGTATATTTAGCCCTTCTGGGGGACAGCTGAGGGCAGATATAAGATGGGCATCCTGTCAGCACATAGCTCTTTCTACTCCCCATACAATCACATGTGCATATGTATTAATCTCTTACAAACTTCAAAGTGGATTTATGTTTCAGAGTCATAGCTGTTATGTATGCTGACTACTGTACGAGGAGTCAACTCCAGGGTCAAGATAAGGTCCACTAACCATAGTGAGCAGGTGTGTATTAGGGTTGTTACGCACGTGAGTTTTTCAAATAAGCCCAGTTGGCCTTAAGCGAGAAGGGTGGGCCATTACAACAGGTGTCTAATGTGAAAAAGGTGAGTGTGTGTGGGTGTGTGGTTAAGCTCCCATCAAAGAAGAGTTGAGGTTCATTATCAGTCCACTGTTTCAACAAGTGCTCACTTTGTCCTTTTGAGCAAAATTCAGTGGTCAATGTGGCATTAATAATTAATTCTTTTTTTAAATGTCATATTTACGACTTTTTATGAGCGTGCTACAGCACATCATCACATCTACTGTAAGTGTGAGGCATTTAGTGTTGCAGAACACACCATCCCAAGTTGCTGACTCAAGCCAAGTATTGCATTTCTAGATATAGACAGCTCCAGTCATGAACTAGCTGACACTAATCCTGTGTTTGCAGAGCTTCTTCCCTAAAGAGGAGAGGACAGCTACAATAAAACATGATCCAGGGAAAGTGCCTAACTACACCAGTTAAGAGTGATTAGTTCCCTCACTTCTCTGCAGCAGCTTGGAGGTTTCTACATGAGGCCAGCTTGTAATATAATAAAACTCACTGCTAAAGGCTAATTCTACTTACTTTGAGCTAGAACTTTGAAATCTCTCTGATCTTTGTTTACTAAAATCTCTTGGGTAAAAAACTGAAAGGCTAAGCAGTGTTCTGATTAGCCACTTCTACAAATAACCATCTTCCTCTTATCAGTAAAAGGGTATGCATTCCCTGCATAGCACCAGGATGTGTGGCTTCCTCTTAAGTGATGAGAGACTTTTCAGTATGTTTCTTTAAGAATGGAGGCAGACTAATAGAAATGGTCTTTAAATGAAGAAAAGTGCAAAAACATTTGATGAAACAATGGAAACTTGGAGCAGGACATGGAAAAATTAGATAGCATCATTGTCCCCTCCCATGCTCAGCTCTTATTCTGCCCCCCTCTCACTCTCTTTCTCTCCCTCTCCTTGGGGAAATTGGAGAGGGGGGGCAATGTGGAAAGGAAGGAAGCCTTCAAAATGGCTGGTGAGCCATGTAGAGCCGCTCGGCTACAGCGGTTAGACTGCAGGGCTGAAAATGAGAGGAGCCATGTGAAACTCATCCAAGTGTGAGACCTGCTGGCATTACAAGCCTCTTTTCTCTCACACTTGTCTCATTGAGTCATTAATATCACCCACTTACGAAGCAGACTGTTTTTCTGACAGGCAATTGTTGAAGCCCCCTTTTTCTTAAGTTGACTTCTTGTGTTCTTTTTGCCAGGTGGGGTCACTCAATCAGTCACACTTATTCATGCTGAGATGACGGATTGTCTAAGAACGCAGTGTAGACCAGCCTACTACAACATCTGGGGCTGATTGTTTTTGGTCACAACTATAAACTATGAAAGGTACAAAAGTCCAGTCTTGCAATTCTACTGCATCTCAACAGCCATGATGATTAGGCAATTTAGACCAATAAGACACTGGATGAGACAAGACCACACAGTCACTGTGTTGTTGTCTGGAATTTGCTGTTGTGCTACTGTGATGATTGAATTTAAGGGGCACTCCATCGATTTTACACACCCATTACTACTACTGCTCAGCTTGTGAAACATGTACCATTATTTTTAAGGCTTGATTTGTACTTGAGACTAAAAATCAGCATATCCCAGGTTCTGATGTTTCAATTTAAACTATTTTTCTTAATCTGTCCCTTGGGGATTTTTGTCATCCTTTTCTTTAGTAACTGCATTGAAACAATTGCCAAATAAAGTTAGAGCTCTCTTACTCTTTCTCATACTTACTGTGCTGCTGAAGTACAAAAAAATGTTATTTTTATCATCTTCGATAATAAACTTGTGCTTCATGATACTTTTTTGGCCCAAGATAAAAATCCTTTTGGGACAGCAGGACTGCCAAACTCTCAATATCCCACTCCCTTGGTCACTGTTTAGACTAGCCAGGAAGTTGGCAACATAACTGTTGTTATAATGTCAATAACATAAGATAATCCCATCCTTAGTCCTCACAGTGATACAAGCCACTACTAGTGCTTGCTGGGAGTCTGTAGGAATTCCCACATGCTGCAGCAGCAGTGAGGCTTGTTTTTGACCAGTTGGTAACTCCACTGTGATAGTTCCAGCTGGCAGTGGGTCTGTCAGGATGAAATAAAATGAAATAAAAGTGCTTTTAAGTGAGGTAGGTCATTCTGACAAATGGGAAATATAGGGGGCAGAAAGGTAGGCAGAAAGGAGCAAGGCTAGCAGTAACATAAACCGGCTTTAAAGACAGGTAGCACTATGTGTTACCACACGCACATTTTCCTGTCCTGAGCTGGAAATGAGCCACGGTCTTAAACATGCACACACACTTTGGTGCCTGGACTGGCTTCGTCACTTGTTAGAGTCGAGATGAGAAGCTCTGATACCTGTCTAACTCAGCATGTTGTTTGCGATAGTGAAATGTGACTCAAGGTGCATGCAGCACAGATCATCACGGGTTCACTGACTTTAGAGACTTGGAGACACACTTGGTTGGAGTTTAGACAAACAGATCGTCTGATATGAGGGCTCCCACGCTGAAAAGATGACATTAAAATTTCATCAAGTTCTTTCCATGTCCTCAGTCACAAGCACAAATGTGCCAGTGAGTTAAATGGTGTGAAATTAGATGAGGTGCTGGTGAGCGGTGTCAATATTAGCACAGATAGTACCACACTGCATCTCTGCAGACCAATTCAGAAAAACAGACGCACAGGACAAAATACAGTCTCCATGTCAGAAGGCATGTGAGACTGCTAAATTAGCTCATTCCTCGACCAAACTAGTGAGCATGTGTCTTAATTTGTGCTTAACCCATGTGTGGCTGATGGATAGCCCCCCGTACCCCCCAACCCCCTCCTTTAGCCTCCATCCCTGTAATGACTGGAAAAGAAGGTGCCTCCATTAGGCCAGCTGTCATGTGTACGTGTGTGTATGTGTGTGAGTCAACGTCTGTATGTAACCAGAGCAGCAGGTCTTTCAGAGGGCAGTAGGGGGTGGCCCAGGGTCAAAGGTCACCAGGACAGGTGCATCTCTTTTGCAGAAGCTCTTAATGTAATGAAGTGGGTGTGACCCATTTGTGCATGTGTTATATAACCCACGATTCAGAGTGATGGACCAGAGCATGACAAAGCACTGAACAACAATTTGGAGTATGAGCAATTAGGAGAGACTTTAAAGCTTAAAGCTGCACTGATCAATATTTTTCCATCAACAATGGGTCATAGAACTATGTCTAATACAAGAGGTGTTACTTGTAATGAACAACCCACAGAGAATTATCACTGAACTCTCAGTTCTGCTTTTCATTTTAATGTCTTTCAGCTCATTGTTTTGTTTTTTTGTGGCCCACAACTTGACTGTTATGGTTCAGTCTCACTGCTCACATCAACCAGCAGGCACTGTACTCTGCCTGCCCAGCACCAAACAGCAGACAGCCAAAGTTAGCGACCAGCTGGTGGTGAACACAGTGGAGCATTTGGCAGCTAAAGAGACAGATAGTCATTGGTGGTAAAATAGGGCTAAAAAGGGAGTGAATATTGGACTTACATTCATCAGGTGGCCAGAACAACTCCAGATTAATGCTAAATTTATAATATGATAATATGTCAGTTGTGTGTTTATGGCTTGTTGCACTGCCCAAAAGTGGCCAAAAAATGTATGCCAGATTTAATTTACATTTAGCGATATTTAGTGACATGCAGCCTACAAACTGTCCTATTTGCGAGGCGATAATGTCCACGAGCTTTTTTAGATTTAAAATGTTTGAAATTTGAAGCAATTACTATGATCACATTGTTATGAGGGGTAGCGCTAGGTTAGTGTAATACGAATACGATGCACAAACAAATCACTGTCTGCTATTATTTCAGAATTAAAAATGAAAGAGGTGAATGACACAGAAAATAAAACAAGATGCGTATAGAACAAGTCTGAGCGTATAGTACTACCTGTGTGAGAGACTTATTCATCATTATTTGCCACATTAGAGAGGTGAGAAAAAAGAAAAACGTGATTTGATCCCCGCTTTGAACTTGAACTCCGATTTCCAAGGAACACCCTGACTCACCATTAGAAGAAAAACAAAGAGCCTCGCTCTGCCAGTTAGGAGCAGACTGTCCAATCCGAGGGGTGAGCACAGAGAAGTGGACACAATCCCAGAATAGAGAGCATGACTCAGCATGAGAGCACCGCTGTCTTACTTCTGACCACATTAACCCCTCCGGCCGAGCTGTGTGTGACTGTGGGGGAGGCCGTTCATGTTCTCCCTCTGTTTCTACATTTCAAAACCACAGCCTCGGGCCTTGTGCTGTTGTGCAGCTGTTTGATACACTTTTAGCGGGGTTAATACACTTGAAGGACAATCAGCTCAGAAATATGCTTTAACACTCAAAAACTATAAATATTAAACTCTCTTGGATCCCACTCATCAGCAAACCATTTAGACTGAAGGATGAGTCAAGATCATTACAAGAAGAGCACCTTCAATTCACATTCTGTATTGAATTACTTGAAGGATAATTCTGGTTTTCGGCTTATTTTCATTGTTTTGTCCATCATTTCATCGATAAAGAAGTCCGATGGGGCAAGAGACATAAGCAGTAAGACAATCAGACTTTTGTCTCCTTAAAAAAACACAATTAAACAAACTATTTTGGAAAAGAAAACAAAGGCAAAAAGTACAGTGATTACAAGATTGAACTTTAAGTTTCAACCTATTTTACCAACATGGACAAAAAGTCCTTAAAGTCCTCAGAAAAATGGAAATTTAAACATCTGCAATTCCATAACAACTGGGCATACTCCATCTTCTGAGGAAGATCATTTTATACGATCGAAAGAGGGGTTATTAGCAACATTTCAGGTGTGCTCACTTGAAATAAGGTGGTTTAGATAATCTGGCTAACCTGTCTGATCCTCTGGCTGCTTGACTCTTGCCCAATAGCACACTTAAATGTCATCATGTTCGCAGAATTAATAACTTGGGTGAGTACAATGTTATCACTGATAGAAATGACAGCCAAAACTATGAAAACAAGACCAAAGTTGTAATAAACCAGAATTCTTTTTTTTTAGATTTAAACTGACCTCAAACTGTCCTTGACTAATACTTTGTTTCTACTTTTACCTCTATTCAAGGTTCAGATAAAAAGCTCACAGTCGGGCTGTCTCAAGGGGTTTGCAAGAGTTTGTAATCCAACTTTAAAAGACGGTTCCCAGATGGAGTTCATGGAGAGAAGATTGGGAAGATTTTACCTTCCAGCTTTTTTTTTGTCTCATCTATACTTTCATACCAAACTTATTTCTGTGTCCTTTTTAGAAAGAAAAGCAGTGAGGGAACTTTAAATATAAATACCCTGTAGAATGTATTCTTATGCTTTGGGCTGTCAAAAGTATTGGAACAGTTTGTCATAAAACACTTTTTCACATCTCGCTGGTTAGCAGGCAGTCGCTGCTTCAAGTCATCTCAACTGAAACTCATGGCATGAATAGCCTAATTTCATGCAGCGTGCGTGCTATATGCTTGATCAACAGGGGAAGAGAAAAGGAGTACATCTAGGAAGAAGTACGTCATTTTTTTCCCCACCACAATGACCTTACACTGTCATTCAGCAGCAGAGGTTTTCAAGTGCGGCCATGTTATTTCCATAGCTGTATAACGAGTCGTGTATTTTCTGTTTCCTTCTGTTTTTACCAAGGGATAAAACTGACACCATGTAAACACCGCGAGCCGAGTGGAAGTCCAGAAAATCGATCGGGCGATGTTGGACGCTTCATCATTCCGACTGATTCAACGAAAAGTCGGCCTCATGCCGGCTCCAGGGCCCCGACATGCCTGTGTGCGAGCAGCCGCAAGAATCCAAGGCTCAATATCCAATCTNTTTCTCCTCCCTGTCTCATCATGTTGTGGAGTCCTGATTTCCAGCACTGGGGGACAGCTTGAAACCTTAAATCCTCCTCTGATAGCAGTAATTTGGGCTTCTAATCTGTTCTTAGAGAGAGACA
>NTHP01000028.1:946250-974133 GCA_003416845.1 Oplegnathus fasciatus
GGCTTGGCTTGAAATTTTATAGACTAAATTATAATTGATTTATTGAAAAGGTTAATCAATAAGGAAAATAATCATTAAATGCAGTCCTAAATGTAAGACTAACCAGACTTCACCAGCAGATTATTCTAGTGGAATTAAAGCAGTTCAATGAAAGGTTTCATTTTGTGTTGATTTTGGCGGTCCCTGTGGACAAAGGCGGTAGTGTTTCACTTAATGTTAGATTACATGCTCCCTCTGCTCCACTCCCCGCTGCAAGGAGACTACTTGTCCGGGAGGAGAGCGGGCGGCAGCTCTGGAGATGGACCTTCAGTTAGCGGCTGAAGCAACTCGAATTCAGCCAGAGCAAACCCCAGCGCCGTTTCGTCTGACTTCGCGGAAAAATCTGACCCGGTGGCAGGCATAAAGAATAACTATTAGAAACTAATAGAAACAGCCAATCTTCTCGATGTTGGTCTGGTTGGCTTATGTAGGTCATATAGAGACATGGTATTAAATTGAGACTGTTTCATAACCAGTTAAAAACTCCATAGTGTGCTTTTAAGTAAACTAAACCCTTCTTGTTATTTCTGTGGAACAGCCTTCCATTAAAGGTCAAGTTGACCAAAACAAGAGGGACTTTTAGAGGTCAGATCAAGGCTTTTTTAGGTGACAGTAAGGTAGTTATTAATAAAATTTTATTGGAGCCATCAGTTTGTTTTTGTTTTATTCAGATGTAGATATTTTTTGGTTTAGTTTCTACAGATGTGATTTAGTTTTTTAAGATGATTTAATTTCCTGTTACATGTTTTGCGTTTGTCTTTTAACATCTGGGACCCTGTTGGAACATGTTATCCCTTGGATTGGTGTGTTTTTGTTCATCCATAAATACATTACACACAATAATTTCCATTCCAAGAAATGTCTATTAACAAAGTCAGACCAGGCCATTTGGTTATCTGAGCTCTGTGCTCGACAGTCTGTCCACTGGCAACATGAGACTGCCACAGAGGGCCGGGGGTCAGACATTTCCTACCCTTGCCCGCGTTTGACCTCACACTCTGGACCACGGCTAGCTGGGACTGACTCGCCGTCCCCCTAGCACCTAGTCTGCCTCGTCCACACCCTCCATGTCAAAAGGCATATACGTCCTGACAGAACTAACAGCTCCCATTGTATCACCTCTCCCAGCAGGTGTCTGGACACATTAAAGTGGAGGAAACAGAATTGTTGTGACACCTGCAAGTGTTTGCAGAGCAATCGCCCCTGCTGGTGAGATTCCAGCACAATACTAGACTAAAGAACGACAACAGCAACTACATAAATATTATACTTCCTATGTGAACATGTACAATTTTGCAAACGTACAAATTTGGGTCAAATTGTGTCTAAAAAAAATAGAAGTTGTTGATGATTTCCTTGAGGAAATGCCTAGAATAGAGAGGTAATAACTGGTTTGCTGAATTTAAGAGAAGACTAGACTAAGTCCAGGTTCTTAGTGCACTAGCAGTTTAAATCATTGTCAAGTATTGGATTAAAACTACAATCTCTAACATAACAAAGCTTGTAAAGATGCATGGGGACCATGGCACAACATATCTGCAGAATAAGGTTTTTCCTTACACTGTAATATTTAAATAAAAATCTTCTTTTCAATCCGTTAGTCTTTCATGTTATTATAGAAAATAATAAAATGTTATTCTATTTAATAATTTGACTGTTTTTTCCTCCTCTTGCTCATCTTCATCCCTCCAGCTGTCTTTCTCTCTGCTACATGTCATTTTGAACTCCACTCAAATGACTAAACCTCCACATATCCCTGTCACCTTCACACTTTCTGAGCAAACTCTCTACCCATCCACCCATACATCAACCCTACCCTGCTGCCTCACTACACACACACAATCTCGGACGATGTGTATAAATACAGAGATTAGAGAGCCCCCCGCACCCCCCTGGCAAAAAATGTCCAATTAACGTCAATCTAGATGCCTACACAAGCAGACTACTGTTAGTGCTGTACTGAATACTTGTCTCCCTGATGGCTACACACACTGTCCAGTGTAGTGTGGTAGTGTAGTGTAGTCTGGCATTAACAGCTCTTATGCGGCAATACAACTCCATTAAGGGGCTCAAGAGAAGCCATCACAGGCCATCATGAGTCCACTTTTCTCTGCGTCGCTCTCAAAATATTACACATCAGATGGGTGCGTGGTGTCTCACTAGAGATATTTTAAGCACTTCTCGCCTCTAGTGTGTGATTAGGATAAGTTGGCTTACTAAGTATTTTGCCACATTTCTTGATATCTATAGGAAGCTTTTATTTCAAAATTAGCGAGTGGACACTCTTCCACAATTACTGCTGGTTATTTGCTGTACAGTGAGCTTTATGTGCAGAGCAGTCCCATTTTTCTGTAAGTTCTTTATCAGTATTAAAAAATAAGGATTAAAGCAATAGTTTTGGAACATTTTGAGAAACGTGCTTATTATTATTATTTCTTGACGAGAATTAGATGAAAAGATCAAGATCACTCTCGTTTCTGTACACTAAATATGAAGCTAGAGCCAGGAAATGGTTAATAGCTTAGGTTAGCATAAACACTAGAAACAGGAGGAAAAAGCTAGCCTGGCTCTATTCAAAGTTCAGCTGTAAGTGTCTCCAGTCCTCCAGGAAGTCACTGCACCCAGTCAATAATTAGTCTATAACCCGCCGTAAAACCCCAGCTTGTCATTTTTACACTACATTTATAAGACATGTCAATTTGTGAGTTTTTGAGATGCTAGTAGGCAAATTTTTCTTACCTTTAGACAGAGCCAGGCTAGCTGTTTCCCATTGTTTCCAGTCTTTATGTTAAACTAAGCTAAGCTAAGCTAACAGACTGTTGGCTATACCTTCATATTTAGCGTACAGATATGAGAGTGGTATCAATCTTCTCATCTAACTCTGCAAGAATGCGAATAAGCATATTTGGTTGCGTAAAAATGAATATTTTCAATAAGGCTTTTTTAAAAAATTTTAATGCTCATATTGTCTACGTCATGAGGTATGTCTTGTTTTTAGCTTAACAGTACATTTCTGGTGTATTCAACGGGTTATGAAAAAAAGTCTTTATGAGACCCAACAGCGGCAATATTTTCTCAATCCACAGACAAAATGTGATCATGAACTTAAAAGACAATAGATGACAGCCACAAAAACTTGGCGTGACAACAGGCGAGATGAGCCACAGGGTTTGATTTTCAACTTTCAGTCACACACAACCTCCTTCTTCTAACATACTCTATTATACCTCTCCTACTTGCTCTTCTGTATCTTGTACTCTGTTTGCCCTCCCTGAGTTTTACATTGTTGTTTTACATTAGTTTGGTAGGCTCTTTCTTAATGTCCTTTGAGACATACAAAAGGCTTATAAATAAATAAACCATGAAATAAGGAAGGAGTGACACAGTGTCTGATTTACGACACAGCCTTACAACTACACTCCCCATGCTTTAGGCTATATTGCGCTATACAGATGTGCTTCCTGTGCCGGACAGGCCTCCCAACCAAACAGCTGTTAGCTATTCCCAAGGTTGCCTGGGAAACGCTGCAATGGAAAATTCTTGGGAATTTCCATGTGCCAAAGGATTGTGGAGAAGTAATACAGCACCGGGGTTGCTTCGTTGCTCCCAAATTCTCTTTTCACATACAGGGCCTCCTAAATTCTCAAAAAGAACCAGACACTAAAGCAACACTAAGAGGCCATGCATAAGCAAGGGGTCCACAAAATTTCAGTGGGGGAGCGCAGGGAGATTTATGGGAAGCCCCCTGTCACTCTACACCCCTTTGTCTTGTATCTTTACCTACATCTGAGTCAGGACACTCAGAGTACCTTCCCCAAAGACAGAGGCTTGCCTAAATATAGCCAGGGTTGAGATGGGAGTAAAGGGGAGTGAGTGGGAGAGAAGGGAGGGAGAGAAAGAGGGGAAATGAGAGCGAAAAAGTGGGAAAAGTGTGAGAAAAGAGCAAAAGACTAACTGTGGGAGAGGGTGAAAGAAAATAAGGTTAGAGTACAGTAGAGAGCAAACATTATCCATGGGCACAGATCTTGCACCCTTGCATGTGTGTGTGTAACAGATATAGCCCGCCAGCTGCTTGACTCAAAGCAGGAGCATGCCTCCTGAAATATACCTGCTAGCGCCAACTCCCTTGTGGCTAAGAGGTGCAAATCACAGCCAAGGAAACCCTAGACAGGCCTGATCATTTGCATCTGCTCATTACATTTGATTCATCCCCTTGAAACCTCCCCGTATTATCAGTGTCATACTCCAAGTTAGATTTGACACTGGAGTAAAAGTTGAAGGAAAATCTAATTTATCATCTTTTTATTTTTTTAAAACTTTTTTTCATTCCTCGATTATATGAGATGAGACATTTTAAATCTCTCCGTCTCTCCCAAAGCAAGAAACAAGATCAAGGCTCTGTGATTCAATCAAGACACAAGGCCTGGAGGTCTTTCCATTGACAAAAATAAAACAGAATTTTTAAAAAATATAATAAAAAAGACCAGTGTGTTGCACGCTGTGACTGTACCCAGCGTGATTTTCCACAGATATAGGCACATTTTCTGGTTCAAAACTTGTAGCAACACAATGACGATGATAAAGCAAATGTGGATGTAAAAGCATTAACAAGTTTTCTTTGCTGCAAGCCAAGTTTTAAATCAGGACTCCAGTATTTGTCTGATCACAGCATTGCAGATTAAAGTCATGATTATTATCTTTATCTCTTTGTTTCCATGTAGGTTTTATTGCTGTAATGTGTCACATTTTATGACTGAGCTGTTCAGTAGCAGTGCATCTAAGCATCTGGAGTCCAGAGGAAGTTTGGCTGTGAAATAAGATGCATATGGGTGGCCTCAAGTGGGAACTGAGCCATATTCATTACAGGCCACTGTCAGCGTCAGGCTACTGGGATGTAACAGGGTGTCAAGACTGAGACAAAGACATCATGCACGACAAAGTAAGGCAGAAAACTAAACTACCATCAGGGGAGTGACACCTGATTCATAAAATCCTCAAAGAAAGCATTGAGAATACACGGCATCTCAACCTTAATGGCACTTTTCTCACTTGTTCTAAGAAAAAATTATTTGATCAACACCACTCTCATATCTGTTCGGTAAATATGAAGCTGGAGCCAGCAAGCAGCAGACTCCAGGAAGTCACTGTGGCGTATCAAGAAATAGTCCCACACATACCTCCCCCTAAAACCACAAATTCTCATTTTTACACTTCAGTTATGAAAGGAAATACGCGCTTATTCCAAGTTGTCAAACTATTCCTTTAAGTTCACCAAAAGTTGTTTTTGTCTGCATCTTGGTCATTTAGAATTCATACCTACTGTATATTCGTATGTCTTTACACTCTCCCTGCTCACAACTGCCCATGTTGCTCTCTGTTCAGATGAAGTGCCTCCTCACATTATGCCCACTGATCGCCAGAGACGAGGCCGCGAACACGAGAAGCGTGGCTCTTTAGCTGGTTGAGCATGAAATCTAGTTAGCCTTAAAAAAAAACAAACGAGTGAGAGTGGGAGAAACGGAGCAGAGGGTGACGGAAACTGTGGAAAAAGGGCGGATGGAGACAAAATATGTCTTTTCCGTGACTAAGGCGAAAGCCAGAAAGAAGCATATGATTGAGTCTTGGATTGGATGGCTGAATTCACTGCAATGCATTGGCACGTGATGACACAAAGATTTGGACATGTCTTGTATTTTTGGCTGTGAGGGTGGTCACAGTAAACAGTGCGCATGCAGAATTCATGCAGCAAAACGTCCATGTACAATAGACATATGGGATCAAGAAGGCCAAGCTGTCTGGATTTTCTTGTTGTCTCTTTTTCTTTCCATCTCTATCTTTTTCTTTTTATCTCCCCTGATCTCTCAATGTGCTAGCCGGCGCCGAGATCTCTGGGGCACAGTCTATGACATCAGACTTTGCATTTCAGATTCGATGATGTTAATCATCTGCCTTCAGGCAACAAAGAAAAGAAGAGAGGAGAGGGAGGTAAAGAAATACATAGGGAGCCGGACGGAAAAGAAGATGGACAGGGAATGAACAAGACTGAGAGGGAGAGGGATGAGAAAGAGAGTGAGAAGGGATGGAGGGAGGGCCGAGGGAAAGAGAGGGGACATGAAGATCTGAAGCAGACAGATGCTGGCATGTGAGGCTAGAGATACAGTCACACTTCAAGCCATGAGACAGGAAAGAAAGAAAGAAAGAAAGAAAGAAAGAAAGAAAGAAAGAAAGAACATGGCACTGCCAGTGTGCACATACTGTATGTAAATGTCTGTTTTTTGTCACAAAACACTGAGCTACTTAAGACCTTCCTTAATCACGTTAATGAATGTTCCTGGAGGAGAACACACTGGGTCAGTCTCTCCATCCCTGCCCTTCTAGTTTCTCCGCTCCACTCTGTGCCTTTCACCTTGAGGAGCCAACGTGAAGCTTGTCACTCAAAATCACCATCACCGCAAGACTACACCAGGAGTAAGACTGGCCGTAGTTAAACATGGGGACACAGTGATAATTTCAGATTTTTGCATCGAAGCTTTCCTCTACAGCAACAAATTGTCATTATTACTGATGGCCAAGAAGCAGATGTCAAAATACAGACTACGTGAGATGACTGAGAGTTTTCTAGTTTGATTCTGGCATCGTCTGTTCTACTAAATTAAGTTTTCCTAACTCAAACGAAGAGCTCCTGCCAATCTTGTTGTGAATTTTAATATTGTTTTTCCTGCAAAATTGCCAATTCTACTCAGTAAGTCAACTGTGTCAGTGAAAGTGGGTCTGCCGCTCGCAGGGCCTGTGTGAATATCATGTGCACAACCCACAGATCAATCCACTTAGTGCCCATGAAATATAGGGAGTGGGCAGGCCACTCTGCTAGTCTGACATCATTGTACTCGGCCATTAGGCTGAGTGCCATCATGGCTCACCGCCTCTCTAGGGGACCGCACTTGGGCTGCATTCAAAACCAAACACTGTAGTCCTGCCTCTGTTAGAACCATCTGGAATCTCTGAAACCTGTTGATTAAGTGTGAGGTGCAGCATCACCCACCTACACGTTTGTTTCATTTGGGAACTGTACTCCTGCGACTGTGGACATATCATCTGTTACATCTATTAATGTTGCACTGCAAATATAAAGGCTGGGAGTCAAATTTAGACCGAGAGAGTGATACCTCTACTTTATCTCAAGTTCATAACCCATCCGGCTGCTGAACTACTAGCCTGCATGTTGGAAATGATAAGTACTCCATATGGAGGTGGAAGTATTTGTGTCTAAACAAATAAGTGAAATACTGAGCGCATGCAGATTACTGCAAATTGGCAGACAATTGGACATACTAGGGAACCAGTAGGTTAGGTGTGAGTGTGAGTCTCATAAGACACTAGTTTCTCAAGTGAAGTCTGGCCACAAGTCTTTCAAGCTGCCTATATGGTCTGCAGAAAATGAGAAATACTAGTTTGAGTCCACTATTATTTCATTTTAGGCAGCAACTAATGACTATTTTCATTATTGGTTATTCTTCCAATTATTTTCTGGATTAATCAATTAACATTTGGTCTATAAAACGTTAGAAAATTGTGAAAAATGTCAATCACAAGTTCCCAGAGCCCAAGGTGAACTCTTCATATCGCTTGTTTTGTCAAACCAACAGTCAAAGATATTCAATTTACCATCAAAGGAGACAGAAAAAACAAATATTCACACTTTGGGAGCTGGAACCGGTGAATGTTTGGCGTTTTGGCTTGAAAAAAATACCTAAATGATAAAGCATTATCAAAACTGTTGCTGTCAATCAATATATTGTTTCAGTTCTATTTAACTGTGACAAAACTGTTGGTAGAGGAACATCTGTTGTAATAGTTCTCCAGTTGTCTCAGTATCAACGGTCCTGTACTGTAAAATAAGTCAGATTTATCCACAAAACTCCTCTCAAACGTGGATCCCGCTCACACAAACTCTAAACTGTGGTCTAATATCGTATATGTGTGTGTGGAGATGCTGCAGGAAAAGTTTGGGAACCCCCTGAGACACATTCAGACCCCAGTCAACCTTCCTGGGATGATTCATTTGACAGCAAGCCACATGTCACACTGCTGCAAGCTGGCAACAAATGGACACTAGTTTTAAATATCATGTTTCAAAAGGTAATGTTGTATCCGAAGTAATGTGCAATCATCATCACTTCGAGGATAATGTTACACCAACTGCAATTTACCGACTTTAAATGGAAGGTAAACCTTATATTTAATATAACATTTATCTTTTGGTGAATAACACTTTTACTATGTTTACATCTCAGACTATCAGAAACGAAATCTTGACTGAAAAACTCTGTAAACAGCCCCGCTGTAATTTCTGCTACACAGCATATTATCCAAGACTTTTGGAAGCCAACAGGCTGTTTTGAAGCTGTACTCACATCTGCGCTGATGGGAATCGTCCGTGCGACACAGACGAAATGGTTGACAGGAGTAAAAGTAGGCAGACTGAGTAATCCATAGCTTTGTTTATTTCCCCTCAACCAGGATCCAGACAGGAAGAAGATGCGCAAAAAAAGGTTCACAAATCCACAGCGCCGTGCGTACTTCTCAGCCAAACGCCTCACACCGCCATCGGTGCGCGTTTGGAAACAAATCTCATCTGGTATCTATGTCCCCCCAGCCGGTGGAGTTGAGGAGTGTGCTTTTTTTGGTTCAGCCGTGTGTGTGTGTGTGTGTGTGTGTGTGTTTGTGTGTGTGCGTGTGTGACTGTTAAGTGTCTCAAACTGCGATAGGCTATTAGAGCAGATCTACAGCGTGTGTCAAAAAATAAAAGGAGAAAAGGGGAGGGCGCATTCAGATCTTCAGCTTGGCCGGCAGAGCGGTGCCACTCCGCACGCTGCAAAAAACACGTCTTAACCGCATTTAGCAGCGAGGGTCTTACTGTTAAACACGTGGGAAAGTGTGTTAAAGTGGGTGAGATTTTAATCATTTTTTGGATTATTTTTATTTGAATCAAGTGTCCTTTCCTGATTTGCTTTGGCGAGATCTGCCATTCTGCGATATTTCACGAGATTTATGCGACTGTTTCTGTGAAAATCCTGACAAAAGTGGGAAAAAAAAGTGGAACTAATTAAACCCACTAATCGAGTTTCACTTCTTGGGGAAAATAAAAATGTCACTAGATTACATAACATGGACACTTTTGAAGTGTGGATTACTGTTAATGACATTTTTTACAGTGTGTGTTTTTTGTGTTTGTGTTCCTGACGCCCTCTCTACCCACCACACGCAGCAACAATTACGCATGGCTCTCTCGCCGTTGGGAGTCCTATCACTTGGCACAAACACCGCCTCCCCACCGCTCAACACCATGCAGCCACCTCTCTGTCTACTGTCTACACTCTTTATTCAGATTAATGGGCAGGTCTCTCTTTATCAACCTTATGACCTCCATGTGATGATCATCACAGGGCAAACAACAACTAATATAAAGAGGAATTTCATGTTTTGTTTTGTTCCCTTAGAATAAAATTTCTGTTTCTATAGCCTACAAAAGAATGAGGGGCTTCGTTCTCCCTTCTTTGCATCCTTGATAACAAGGATACCCCACAAACCAGGTGGGATTTGAGTGCAGATAAGGACAACTTTGCCTGCATCTGGTCACATGTGTTGCTGAAAGCATTTTCAGGCCCTCAGCCTGACTGCTGTCCATGTCAGATTCAGCCAAACACCACAAGGAAAACTCACCATTCCCATCTAATAAAGGTTCTCTGTTTTATTATGTATATCATTATAAGCCTTCATTTAATTTGCAACAGTGCAGTGCATCCGCTTATGCAGAAATGTGATAATAAATTCAACTTGCTCCAAGGGCTGTGGCAAACTTAATATGAAGTGACATTTCCCTTTGCTGGGACAATCAGCGAGGTAAATACCAGAAGAATATACTGTACTTTCTAATGAGTTTTCTCTGCAAAGCCTATTGTCAGATACAAAACTAATCTCTGACTTATTTCCTCAGAGCTCCTCAATTATTATAGAACCCCAAAGTTATTATTCCTGAGTTTAATTTTTGTTTGTGTGTAGGTGTGAATATGGATGTGTGTGCATGAGTTCACTGTGTTTGCCATCGAGGATCACAGCAGACAAACAAGGCTAAGTGTTGCTCACCTGCTATTATATGAATCACACAAATAGATTTACTGTGCAAATAGCAGTCCATGTCCCCCCCGCTCAGGTTTCACTACTACACTTATAAAAGCTGCTCCTCTGGGACCTCTTGTCAGCCAGGGCTTGGAGGTAGGGGAGAAGAGTTTATTTACAGTGAAGAGGCAGGTCGGGTTAGGAGAGAGTGTCAACCAGACAGGAAAGGAGAGATTGTTTGGAAATGTGTTATATGTAGATACACAAGAACACACAGATGAACGCACAATTAATAAATAAAAAAATTCTGAAGGCATTAATCTGGGAAAAAAAAGGCAAAAGGCTTGTGGCCATGTGTTGCCACGTACCAAAATCCAACATGAATCCCTCATGCTGCTTCTGTTTTTGAACCAGGCAAGCAAATGCAACACTGTCTTAAATAGGATTATATGGGATTTTCACAGGGATTAGTTTGTTTTACAAAAGCTTCTCAAAAGAAGCAAATTCAGTTTGACTAAATACATCCCATTCCCATAAATGATCAGATTACTGACACCCAGTGTGGTTTTGTGTAATGTTTATCCTTAAAGCTGCTATAATCAATATTTTTATGTCCACAATAGATCAAATGGCTATGTGTAATGTTAAAGGGGTCGCTAGTAGTGACAAACCCACAGAGATTTATCACAAAACTCTGCAGTTCTCCTCAGCTCTATGGAGCGTTTTAGCATCTTTTAGCTCATTGTTTTGGTTTTACAGCCCAGAACTTTACTGTTTTGGCTCACTCTCACCGATCTCATCAGGACAGCAAGCAGTAGAGAGACAAATTTAGCAACTAGCTGGTGAACATAGAGAAGCTTTTAGCTGCTAAACAGCCCAATATTTTCTTCAGGAGTTGGTGGAGAGCAAAACGGAGCAAAAAGGAGAGTGAATATTGTACTTACATTCACCTGCTAGATGTGTTAATAGGTCACTGTTTGCTAATAGGTTAGACGATCAATAGACTTTTTTCACTTCAGACATTTTGACTTATCATACCAGGAAAAGCAACGGTGAAACTAATTTTGTAAACCATGACAGTGAGCCAGCATGCACAATACCAGGACCCTGGAACTAACTCACCTAACTGGAATGTAGTCATTTTTAATGTTTTCAATTACAAGTCTGAAAATGAGTAACTAAATCAGTTAACTGGTTAAACACTGGCGACAATTGGACACAGACACCAAAAAACTGTTTTTCGTTGGGCATTTTATTTTCCACTTGGTGTAAAGGTTGTGTGGTTCTCATTTATGTGGTTCACTGCTCTTTTATTTGAATCTGTTGACCACTAAGGTACAGTTTGCTTTAGGTCATGTTTCCAGAAAAGAGCAGCAAAAGAGGTAAAATCAAGTGCAAGTGTGTGTGTAATAGAGAGCGACAGGGGGGTTGATGTAAAGGTTGTGTTTCTGAGTGAATTAGGAATGTGTGTGTGCCTGGCAGGCAGCAGGTGTGGCCTCTATCACCAGCTCCAGACCCCACCCACCTGTCCTGGGAATTGCCCGGCTGCCGTCGCCTAGCAACCCCTTTGCTGTCTCCACGCCGACTCCTCACAACCGAGCCACAAGGCTGTTGTTTTCCCAACCAGTGAGTGCACATGTTATGTGTGTGTGTTCATAATGGGAGCAGCACAGACAGGGCAAAACAGGAGAGATGAATACTCAGTATACTGAAGAAGAAGAAAATAGCATAAGCTTTTTGCTGCTGAGAAAGTAGAGATGAGCTTACAAGAGGGCATTTTCAATTTAAAACACATTTTTATGACTTTTCATTTGCACCTCCTGACAAAGCCACAGCTTTTAGTATTGGTTGCCCTTTAAGAAACTATGAAACCATCCGTTTTAGTGTTAACCTCACCCGTTAAGCCATTAATAATCAGTTTCAACCAGCTCTCCTAAACTCTCATTTTTAACACGAGAGCAGAGATGAGGAAGTAGCGCCTAATAATAAGGTTTAATTTTCTAAAAATGTAGCAGCTCATTAAAACACATTTGCAGGGCAAAAGCTTTTGCATTTTATTCAAATGACAATTGAAATGCACCCATGGCCATTTTTCACATCAAATTATACTTTAAAGTCAAGTAAAGAGGACACAGAGTGTTTTCTTCTTTTTAGCCAACTCCTACATTTGTCATTATCTGTATAGTTTTCTTAATGCTGACATCGGTGGAAAAATGTAAGTTGTAAGCATTCGGAGAGCAGAAAAGCCACATGACATGATACAATATGATGAAGCATCTGTCAAATCTGACTCCAAAGTTAAAATGTCATTGTTACATCCTCTCATATTTTTCAGTATTTTGCAAGACAAACAGATTGATGCACATACTGCTGAGCCTTCACTAAAGAGAAAAATTCAAGAAACGGCATTAATGCAAAAGTCTTGCATTATACTGTATTCCCCCCACCCCTCCTCTTCCCCCACAGGCTGCCAAGGACAATTCATTTATTAATTCTTCTGGGCGAGTGTGTTACCCTGGCAACAAATTATTTCCAAGTTTAAAGTTTAATCGACGTCTCCCCCACACAGTGTCTTCTTGGCAAAGATGGTGGGACATGTGTTTTATCTCCACATAAGTTGACACCAATTGCATTCTTCATCATCAAATCCAACTGTTGTGACTAAAGATGGAACACGGTCGAAGATGGAAAAACCGTCCTCACAGAGATTTGGATTTAATTTAGGTGGATACAGTTTAGCTGTGAGTTTAGTGCCTTTGAGGAAACTGTGTTTAAGTTTTTTTTAAAAGTAACTAAGACCAGTAACAGGAGTAAACAGCTAGCCTGGCTCTCTCCAAAGGCAACAAAATCCACCTACATGTACCAGCACCTCTTAAGCTCACAAATTAACACATTATATGTTAAATATTCCCATAAAACCACCATATAACTGATTTTGTTACCTTTGGACAAAGCCAGGCTAGTTTCCCATTGTTTCAAGTCTCTGTGCTATGCTAAGCTACCCACCTGTTAGTGTTAGCTTCATATAATCACCTACGGACATGAGTTTAGTATCGATTCTGTCATCTCTCAGCAAGAAAGAAAATAAACATATTTCCCAAAATGTCAAACTATTCCGCTCAGACTGAGTGAATCTAAATATTTCTACATTCTTCATGTCTGCGTCTTTGCAAATTCTCAGTCGCTGTGGGACATCTTTGTCTTTGACTTTGACTGATCATCATCAGTAATGACACATAAAGCTTTTGTGGGTCACCACTAAAAAAAAAACCCCATCTGTTTTCTTGAACCACAGTCTCCTGTTCGGTGACAGTCGGCATGGTTTCGCCTTGTTGACTCAGTGAAAGAGAAGTGATGGCGAATGTGTGTGATATGATGTCTCACTCGGGACAGGGGCAGCCTCAGTCCCCTCTGCGCACTGACTGATCACATTACTATTAGTGAAAGCTATTCTGTCAGGAGGAGAAGTTATGGCCCAGCCAAGGAGGGCCTCAGGGTGAAACGGGCATCCAGTGACAGGGAGTAGGCTTCAGGGGGGATCCAAGGTGATTGGACATGAAGGGTCTTAGCTGTCCGGTTCAATTCTTTTTTACATATAAAATCTTGTTTCCTTCCTCCAAAGTTAAGCGTTTTCTTTAGTATTTAGGAATGTCGTCATCTGATAGATCATTCTCAATGGAGTGAATGGTGACAAGGCACAAATTATGGCCTTTGCTTTGGCCACATGTACAGCAGTAAACTGTCACATAATGTAACAGATGGCTCTGATGAATGTTTTATCCTACCATTTATGTTACCAAATGTACCGTCTGCCACAAATGTATCCACACTGCCCGAACTTCATGATTTACAGCTTTATCTTTTGACATTTGCCAGGCTGTCCTGCACCCTTAATTCACATTTATGTTTCCAGACTCTGGCTTCAACTACTATCAGGACACTAACATTAGTCACTGGTTAGTGACAGCACATCCATGTCTGTGCATCATCTGGACATCTTGACTTTTCCAGATGTCCACTTTGGGGCCGGAGAACAAATTTACCCCAACAGGAAAAAGGCTCTGGTCATTAAATCAAAGTCCAGATGGCTCCTACTCTCCTGCTATCATACAGGTCTCTCTGTGATTGTATTACGGTGTCAAATGGTTCAGTACATGTAACTTATCACCAGTGAGAAAAAAAAATTTGAAAATCAGTATCCCGTATAAGACCAGAGTATCTTCAAGTTAAATATCACCAACTGTAAGAGCCTACAGCCATGCTAGCGGCTGTGTAAGGCATGGTTTAAGCTAAATACTAATGTTAGCATGTCAGCATGCTCACAATGACAATGCTATATTCTGATGTTTAGCACGTATAATGTTTACCAAGTTCTTGATCTTAGTTTAGCATCTTAGCATGCCAAAATTTGCAAATTAACACCAAACTCATCAAACTCAGTATAGCTGAGTTTGATGGGATTGTTATTAGTTTTGCAGGCACTTAGACACCAAAGTATTGGCCAAAGTGAAATTTTGAAACAGGACATGCAGCCTATGACTGAACCAAATTTCATGACAATCCATCCATTAGTTGTTGAGACATTTCACTCAAAACCCCAAATGTCAACCTCATGGTGGCACTAGAAGAAAAATCAGGGGATCATCAGTGTCATCAGGATTCATCTTCTGGGAACCGTGAATATTTGTACGAAATTTTGAGCCAATCTGTTGAGTATGTCTTGAGATATTTCACAGGACAAGTGAAAGATTTGACCTGCTGGTGACTCCAGAGAAAAAGTCAATGGATCACCAAAGTGGAATTCATCCTCTGGGGACCATGAATATCTGTAAAAAATCTCAAGGCAATCCATCTGATCCTTAGAGCCATAAAAACTAAATCTCACCAACCCTAACATTTATTTTCAGTGTATCTGTTTGGTCACATTTCTTATCCGTTGTAATCCCCTCTGCAATGAGAAACCAAGCCTCAAAGAACAAATACCTCCAAATGACCCCTCAATTGAATATTGACAGCTCCTCTTTGGAGATCAAGCCATGTTTGATGGGCGTGTGAACCCTGTCTGACCTAGGATAAGCTGATGCATCCGTCGACGTCGCCTGATGTGGCCTCGCCAAAACTCTGTCATTTTGATCAGCCTCGCTGCTCAGTGAGTTACAGACGCAGGCCCCTGTCTGACGCAGGCCACATCTTTGAAGGCGAAAGAGGGGAACAAACACATCTTTAGAAGTGAAGGATCTGAGGGATCCATCAGAAAGAGAGAGGGAGAGAACAGGAGCGGAGGGGGGGTTATTGAGAAGAGGGATGGAGAGGGTGAATATGAAAGACAACACAGGGAACATAAAACGCGAGGGGAAGACAGAAAGGGTTTAATGTAGACAACAGAGCAGGATCTGGCAGGGAGGGCCTGGCGTCCTTTGATCAAATTGTGAACGTTTTCAGCAAGAAGCACACGAGGAGTCAACCAAGCCGTGTCCTTCAACACTTTGCATCCATCTCTTACAAACACTTCTGAAAAGAAATGATAGAGTTAGGAACATAGGTGTAGTAAGTTAGTAAGTTAGATATTGTATCACAAAATTTGATGTACACTATACACCTCCAAATCTCGTTAATTTGCTTCTGTTTTCAGTCTTTATGCTAAGCTAAGCTAACCGGCTGCTGACTGTAGCTTCATATTTAGCGTACAGATATCAGAGTCGTATCAATCTTTCCATCTGACTCTTAGCAAGAAAGCGAATAAACGCATTTACCAAAACTTCGAACTATTCCGTTTAAGATTTTTTCCAAATATGTAGAGTTTCTCTGCAACCTAATGCACTGTGACTCTGTGAATATCTGAATACAGCTAGATGAGATGACAAACTTTCTGAATATAGCTTGCGGCAAGGCCTCAGCGCTCTTCTATATTTGAAATGTTTTCTCTATTTAAGAGTACAGTTGAGACCCGCTGCTGCTTACTAAGCCCTGTACAGCTATCACAGCCGTTTATGGTGTCTGCAACAGGTGTCCATGCAGAGATTATAATTACACCAGATCATCAACCACGATGAAGAGTCCCAACATTAGTCATCATCAGGCCTCACACAACAGATTAGCATCTGCCGAGCACCATTTGAGAGCAAGCAAAGCGAATCACCCAAAAGAAAGTGGATCCATTTTCACCTCTGAGGCTTTTTTAAAGGCCCAGATACACACTGAGGGTCTTCACAGCAGTGGTTTGGGCTCAAGCAAACATCTGATTAATTCTTGTAAATCTTTTATTACAGAGACCCTTAAATACTTCGTCGTATTTTTAATATTGTGTTTTTGATACAAGAATATTCACATAAACACATAAAAATAGTAAAATCTGGTTTGTTAGTTAAAAATTAGAAATAGTTGGTATTTGAGTGCAATCGTGGTCTAAAAGTATCATGTAACTACATCATCCCTGATTTGAGGTCAGCTAATGACCTTTGTCACATCATCCCCCTTTCTTTGCTGCTATTTTTGTTATTTCTCTGTAGTGTGAAATTATCCAGTGAAAGCAAATGCTGAACATTAGTACTGATTTGGACATGTGAAGAAAAACATTTTTTTCATCTCTTGTAGTGTAATTTATCTTATAAACCTTACCGTATCTGTAGTCAGAAACCTTATACTGTTTACAGGATTGATGATAGCTTTCTTTCATGAGTGCAAGGAGGTTCCAGGATGATAACAGGTAAGAAGTCCTTGGTTGATGAAGTAAAGGCTGAATATTGTGCCTGGAGTAAAAATCTTTTGGATGTTTGATGAAAAAGTTTTCTGAGTTGTTTCTGAGGTGTTGAGGTGGTGTGTGTTTAAAAAATCTCTCCAACTAATTTTTATTTTGCGACAGACTCAGCATGCAGAAGCAGGTGGTTTGTAGTTGCAGCTGCAGAGTCACCACCCAGCAGGTGCTGACACACATAATCCATCCACAGACTGCCTGTAAACACAAATACACACACATACACACACACATTTCTTGTTCTACTCTGTCTTTCAGTCTATCTCTGAAAATAAAAATGCATCATCATTATTAGATAATTATGACCTTGTGTTTTTTTTTTACAGAAGGGGAATACACCGAGTCAAAGGTCCAAAAGAAATTATCACAGAAAGAGACCATTGGGTGACCCTGCAAAATGGGTTTCTCTCTCCCCCTGCAGGCAGAATTATATAAATGCTGGCACTCATATTTCAACCCAGACTTTAAAACCAGGTGTTCATAAATACTGTATATGTATGTAGAATATGAAAATTGGCTGCGAGTAGGCCATACATGTCTGGAGTGTGAAATGAGCATCTGACCATTAAATCTGAGCTTCCATTAAACAATAAGCTTTCAAACGTACCTGCAAAAAATGTGAAATATTTTGAAATTAGATCAATACAGGACATTAGTTTTTAAAATGGACAATATTTTTGAAGTTGAACAATATGATTAAATTAGCAAATCAATCCAAAACACAGAACTGTGATGTTGAGAAACTTGCACTAAATTGTATAATTATGTCCTGTTATCGTGGATCAAACCTCCCTTCAATTACATGATATTTATGTCGTAGCGTGGCGTGAACACATAAAAAATAAAGTGAAAAATGGATGATGATGAGAAGACCTGTGTGATGTAGCTCAGAAAGATAAACAAATGCTCTCAGTACACCAGAATGTTTTTCAAGCCCACAGATCATCATCAGGCACAAAACAATCCAAAGAAACTTCATTTAATCACATGACAAACTCAGAAAATAAACAACACATGTCCAGTCTTTACAGCCGTTGGCTGCAACTCAAAGCAACGGTTAATTCCTTTTCATCAGCGTCATTGTATTTCATCGAGTATTTCATCAGCTGCTGGTGCACTCTGGCTACAGGCACAGTCTTCACATCTTTATGACTTGACACAATTGTAAACTGACCGTAGCTTCATCTCTGGTAAATCCCTGATCACATATCAAGCCAACACTCTACAACTCCTGTGTTTGTCTTTCAAAGCCTTAAATATCCAATGAAAGCTGGCTCTCAAACTAAAGGTCGACTTCTAAGATTTGAACAGAAGACAGGACGGTACTCAGCTGCTCATTTCTACCAACTACTTGGCTTGGCTGTGAGCTTGTATCGTCTCATACTGGTCCACTTCTGTTACAATTGGCCTTGCAAAATATGAAAAAATTCTATCTCCACCCACATAAAAAAGACAAATAACAAACAATTTCAAATAATTTTGTCCAATCGTCTGTGGTATGTCAGGTCAAGTCAATTTTATTTATATAACCCAATATCACAAATCACAATTTGCCTCAAGGGATTTTATCAAATGCTAATGCTTACAGTTTACCAAAGAATGAAATCTGTGAACATTATTTTAATCTTTGAAATTATCCTAGTTTGCAATCCAAGATCTAGAAAAGTACCATTTTCAGGAATATTTGTGCGGTGGGTATTTTACCATTGGGTGGCCCTCCATCACTGGCCTTTCAAGTAGCTTTGAAATGTCCATTCCACTCCAAGAGCACAAATCCGCACTGCTGTGTTAGGACTGCCAAGGTACAGTAGGGGACCAATGACACTCAGATTTATTAGACCACTTAAAAAGTACACACCTTGGCAGCAAAGAGGACATCTTTCATTTGTACTGAGTGAGTGAAAAGCATATGATCTTATGCCCTTGGAAACAAGACTGCCACTATTGTCATAACCTAGCTCAAGACAGAAGAGGACAAGGAAGAGGGGAGTCCACCCATGAGCTGCTAAGAAAACAAATAAAATATGTTGGGGTTTTTTTTAGCTAGCTAAAACAGGAAATGACTATCTAAATGGAAATGTAGGATGGATTGATGGGACATTTCGTTTTTGTGACGCGTGAATGAGTGGAGAATGTGCTGTGAAGGATAACGTATTGTGCAGCAAACAAACCAAAACCAAAAGAGTGAGTGCTACTAGTGCAGCAGGCGGTTAGATCAGGTGCACTGAATCTCCTGGATTAATTGACTCCACCCTTCATGCTCTAGCGAGGAGAGGTTATGAAGAGAAGCCTGTCCACAGAATGCGTCAAAAGGCCCACATGTCACAAGCACAGGTGTAAATATTAAAATCAAGGATGGCTGAATTCCATTTAGTTTCAGCTTCAGTTTCAGGGTGCTGGTATTGTGCGTGCTGGCTCACTCGTCACACATGTCAAAATGTCTGCTGTGAAAAAAGGCATGTAAAAGAAATTGAAAACACCTAAAACACTGAGAGTGACAGGAAATACAACCAAATTTGATCCTATAGAAATCACACATCACCTTTTTTTTTATCAATGTAAACATTTGGCCTGCCTTTGCAAATAAACCATGGACCAACATATGTGAGCAGGAAGGCCCTGTGCACACACCAGTTGGATGGAGACAAGCCACAGGAGAGGGGAGCTGTCAGTCAACCACAACACACCCGTACACACAGTCTTGAGAAGAGCTCTAATCAACCACCAAGTGAAAACACCTGTTTCAGTGTACCACAGCTGTGAAGGCCCCATAAGGACGTTACCATGCACTTCATTGGATATTGTTCAAAATAAAAGCACATGGCACCATCGTGTGGTTATATTGTGTTACTTCACATCATTGGTATCACATCATCTGCAAACCAGCTATGAAGCTCTCTGGGAATTTTAAAAAGCAAAGATCACCCAAAATAAACCCCTATTTTTCAAAATAAAACTGTTATGATCAGTAATGCAATATGCAGTATATAAAGTCAATACACAGCAACACTTCATTTGTACTGATATTTAATATTTAGACATGGGGCAACAGCCATTTTTACAGCACAATTTGCATAATTTATCAATACCTCCTGTATACAATCACAAAACCATGACAGTAGATTTTTTTTCTGTTTACTTACAAGTGAAAAACCAGACAGGTTTTACAAGCATAATCTTTGTACAGTCAGCATACATCATCAATAATTTGAATAAGTTTTCTTCATAATTTCCCCCTCTATAACATTTTGTTCTATAATCTTTCTCTACCTCATTCTTTATTTTTTTCTTTAATAATATCTGGACACAAAAATAGTATGAACCACCAACGAAACATGCAACATCCAGTGTGAGCACATTTAAATTCTCCTGCAACTGCTTGAGTTGTTAAGATAGACTTCTGTGTAGTTAGACTCTGGTAAACCTTTAGTGTTTGGTGTAAAGGGTCGGGTAAATCTGGGTCCCTATAGACAGACATAAGGTCGTTTCTCAGTCTATCCACTGTACATTGATCGAGAGAAAAACAACTTCCTTTTACTTCTATGATCACACACCTTTTTTTTGTCTGCTAAAAGACCTATTGCTCCCCAAACCCCAGTATAAAAAAGCTATGTATTTACAAGGTTGGAAATAGAGAGATGGCATCTGTGTGTGTGTGTGCGTGTGTGAGCGTGTGTGAGCGTGTGTAATTCTTTGTGTGTTACGAGAGATTTTAAAGTCGATATTTTTAGACAGACAACACTTAAAAGAAGAGATATGCATTAGAGCCAATGACATGCATGGACTTGGCATGAAGATGCTACACACACAAGCACATGGGTATAAAAATAAGGCAAACAAAAAAGAAACAACACACTGACCTTAAAACTACTATTTCAGGTATAACGTCCATTGATCACAATGTTGTCTTTTTTGGTCATTTCTCATACACATACTGGAAAAGGAAACTATTCAAAGGGGAGGTGCATAAAAAGATGTGACTCGCTTGAATAGGAATGTTATTTTTTCTTATCTTGACTCATAACTACGTGAAATTCAGGATCTGTGCATGTTCCACATGTGAGTGTGTGTTGGTTCTCTGAGTATCAGGCCCTCTAAACCTTGTAAACAAGCACTACATTGTGTATAAAAACAAAATTTCTCAACTTTTTTTTATGTACAACTGATATGTACTGTAAACAAATATAATACAACATATGAAATAGTCTCACAGGCAATAAATAAAGATTTATAGCAATACAAAATAACACGTTAAATTAAAAAAAACAAATCATATTAAAGCAATAACCATTTCATGGAGGACATGAAAACACAGCAGTGCAAAAAGAAAAATCCATACAAATGTTTCCTCTCCCACAGAGTGTCACATTTCTGGCAAGTCAAGATGCAGTTACCACCTTTATACAGTAGATGTTGCATAGAAATCACTCCAATATTAAATGTAGTTTCACTGCTAAGTTTGACTGAAAATGCTGAATGAACTAGCTGTTCTGCCTCTTGACCCCCGTACACAGGATGACCTTTCTCAAGACATAATGGGCATAGTAGATTTTTAAAGACACAACATTGACGATTTGACATGTAAGTGGTAATATCAAGACAACACAGATATGACAAAAAAGCTGGGACAAAACATTAACATGCTACTGTAATAGCATTGTCGTATCTTAGAATGGTAATAGTGCTTTTTCATGGGTAGTTTCCGGCCACATTTGTCTTTTGTTCACGACAATGTCTCCCGATATTTTCATCGCTTTACTTCACCTCTCTA
This sequence comes from Oplegnathus fasciatus, assembly GCA_003416845.1. Classification (NCBI taxonomy): domain Eukaryota; kingdom Metazoa; phylum Chordata; class Actinopteri; order Centrarchiformes; family Oplegnathidae; genus Oplegnathus; species Oplegnathus fasciatus. The sequence continues at coordinate 967,934 of NTHP01000028.1, forward strand.
CTTCCTCCCCTTGGTAAAAGAAAATCTCTGGCTATCTCATTTTCGGCAGGATGATGACGTCAGTTTTACATTCTAAGCAGAAAAAGTGCAAATATACCACGAAAGCGTGCGTAGCTGAGTTGACTGCTCCTACGAACGAAAGCAGGACTGATATAAGACTCGTAATGTGCTTGGATCGCACAAAGAAAAACAAGAAATACTTAAATCTCATATGGTAAATGTCTCACATTCTAAGGGGCATCATGGATAAATAAAACCTCTATGTCACAATCATCAAGACTCGATTGTCTGTGATAAAGATATCTATATATCTATCTATATATGTTATAATTAATTTCCAGCTATGACACTTCACTATATACAAAGTGAACCTTAGAGGTGATTTTTTTGTGTGTGTGTGCAGAACATGTGGCACTGCATACCAAATAGATAGACTCATGCGCACAATATATAGTGTCCAATTTGATATATATCAATATAGATTCTTTATCAAACAATAATCATCATTTGATAGAACTCAGTTTACACTTATGGAGAGAAAAGATGGGGTCCAAAGTGAATGAAGTCATGCTTGCTTGAGTTTTTTTCTTCTCTTGAACTGGAATGCTAGGTAGTGTGTTATAAAATATACTATGCTTCCTTCCCAAGATAGATTTTTTTAATTACTTAAATAATTGAGGAGACAACAAATGATAGAACTCTACGCTAATATCATAATACAAAAATAAATAAGAGGTCTCCGCAGCGGAGTCTTCAATATGTCCTTCCCAAAATGCTTTGTAAATCAATAAAACTCTGCGGTCATAATAAAGCAGTGAGGAAAATCTTTCATGGATAAAACATCTAAATAAATAAATTAGAATCCACAAGTGTGTCCATTCCCTGTAGAATTAAAATTTCTCTTCTGCGTGACTGTGTGTGCAAAGTGGTCGTAAATAAACGTGTGCATGTGTTTGTGTGTGTGTGTGTTGTGAATTAAAGTGTGTAATACCTGGTTGATTCCGCGCTTGACCTCTGAACTCAGCACCTGTGTTCTCCTCAGCCCTGGCTACACTACTGTACACTGTACGTCCTGTAAACTTGTGTTCATTCCCTGTAAACACAGAACTACTTTCCTCCAAGCTTCCCGCATGACAGAAATCACCATCAGAACTGCCCTCACGAAAGAAAGCATCTTTCCAAAACTCAAGCTGTCCGAGCCCTGAAACAAAGATTGAAGAAAGAGATATTTTGCACCCCTCCCATACCCAAACCACCCGTTCCCCCACAAGAGTGGATCAGCGTTACAGATGTTTTTGGATTGAGTCTCATTCTATGAGTGGATCTGGGCGGTGCTGGCGAGCAGCTTGTGCCAGCTCACCACTCGCTTGCGTAGGTCGACTTTGTCCAGCCACACGTAGGCCTCCCCAATCAGGGTCTTCTTTACAAACTTGCCACCATTGGACACTAGGAACAGCTGGTGTGAAAAGAACAGGAAGCAGCATGTCATATGATTGAGTATTTAAAGGAATCCACCAGATTTACAAGAGATTGGTGTATCCTTAAAGGAATAGTTTTAACTTTTCATATTCAGCATACATACTCAAGAGTGGAATCAATCTTCTCATCTAACTCTCGGCAAGAAAGCCAATAACCATATTCAAATAACAAGAATTTCTTTATCTGTTAGTGTATGAATGATTACATATAGTCTTAAAATACGTAGCTATGATCCTGCAGTGTGTGTGCATGTGTTAGGGGACTGGGGGTTTACCTGTAGAGAGTGTCCGGTGGGGTTCATACAGAAGCGGAAGGTTTCGTTAAAAGATGGCTCGCGGTCATGACGACACACTCTGGTCTTCTTCTTGATGATCCTTTTCTGGGTGGCGATGTTCACCACATAGAGCTTCACATAGAGATCTGTGGACACACACACACGCACACACACACATATCACGGTAATTCTTATGCATAAAATTGAAACATAATACCATAAATAAAGACAAATTGCTTTTGTTTCATGCTATGTTTCCATTTTGTATGTTGTCTATGTATGTATTTAACCTACTCAGTCAAGTCTGTGTGTATGCCTTTGCTATTATATGATAGTGTTTAACGACAGAATAAACCCACAGGAACCACAACCAAACCCTTTTTATATTGCCATAAAGCAACATGAAACACAAAGCCCTGCATGCAGAATTATGCAAGCACGCACCCTGCACCCAGGCACTAATGTTCATCTCCCTTAAAACAGATTTACTATAAAAACAATTAACCACAGAGGGAAAAATTAGTGGCCTAATTTGCAATTGCACCCATGCAGAAAAAAATGTGAAAAAGTAATTGACTATATTTTCATATGTAGTTTAAGATGGGTTTTGGTCATTAATATTGGAGATGGGTGATTTTTTTCTGCAGCCAGCCACTAGAGGGCACTTAGGAGAGCTGTAACTCGAAAGACTGGTATTTAGGAAGCCAAGGCCACTTAACATGTAGAGAAGAAACTCTAAAGATACACACAAACACCAAAACCAGCTTTAGAAATAGTCACAGATGCACATAGCCAACAATAAAGTGTTCATGCTATGAATCACTGCTACACATTCTGTACTTTAGAGCAGCTACATACTGTCAATGGAGATAAACCTTTGTCTGTAGATCCCATCTGGAAGCAAATGCAAATCAAACAAGTGGCAGGCAGCTTGGGTATTAAGATGTAAATATTACGAGAGGATGCGAGGTGGGCGGCAATCTGCGTTTTATCGAGGGAAGAGAAGTCTGATTTTGCTTGAACACCAGAGACACGTCTGTCCAGTGCTCATAAAGTCGGGTTCACATGTAATCCATCTAAATAATATATATTATAATATACTGTATAGATACCACTGGTTAGATACCACAGTAGACCTTGTGACTTAGGGTGCTGCTAGTTTTCTATCCTACAAGACAGTTACAGTAATAATCTTAATTTTTCATCCTGGGTGTAGCCATCTGGGCATGGCTTGCTATTTTAAACAGTAAAATAGTGATAAATTGTACTATCATCAAGTTCTACATGTGTTTTTTTTTTCCAGCACATTTTTTCAATTTTTGTCAGTTATTTAACTTTATTATACAATATAATTGATGGAACTGTTAAACTTGAAAAGTTTAGATTAATTGTATGCATTTTTATACAAGTGGTAACATATTCTAGCCACTAAAACTCATTAAAAATGTTAATTTAATTTAATTTTAAATATTGCATTTTACTTTCAAATATCTGGCAGTATTTACTGTCTGTAATTTTGGTTCTTTTGTCAGCATCATCTCTAGGCATTTACTTGATACTGCTGGTGATAGTCAAAGTTGCAGTTCATGTCTAAGTGCACACACAGTGACATGAGGCTTGCATGTTTGTGTGTGTGCTACTCTTGTCTTAATGTTTTTTTTGTACCTTGCATATATGTATATATTATTAGAGACTCGTAAATATATGCCTAACGCTGCTTTCCACATGAATGTTGGCTGTAAAACACTATTACGACACCTGTGGTTCTGCATCTAGAAAAACTGGCAAGGATTTTGTGGTATGTCAGATGCCAGTCTTTCTAAACAAGTGTCTGTGTGGGCCTCCCAGCTGTCAAGTATTAAAAGTGATATGTATCACATGAAATATAAAATTGTCTGAAAATAATAAACCAATAATAATAGATTAAGAAACTCTGACACAGAACTTTAAATCCCTCTCAATGTGATTGTTTTGTGTGTATGCAAGTATAAATGGGAAGGTGCATGTGTGCTGTCATGTGTATCGTTACTTTCCATTACCAGGCAGGTGGTCTGGAGTCTTGAACTTGTAGGTGATGTTGCGACATTGAAGAATCTCAAGGACCAGCTGCTCACCCTCCGTCTTCATCTCCTTCTTCAGAGCGATCTTTATCTCGCCCATTACCTGGGACTTACCTGAACACACACACACACACTGAATCAGCTGGGCACAGCTAAATACCACATATGAGTTTGAGTTTGCTCCCAGTGTCTCTCACTCCATCTTTGAAATGAGGCGTCTTCTGAGTGTGACTGCCCTCTGCTGGACACTAAGTGTACTCTCATGATGAGTAATATCAAACATGGCCTGCAAGCAATCACATTTATTTGTTTAACAAGGATGGGAAGAAGTTATGAGGAGCTCTGCCTGGCTTCGGGTTGTCTTGGCAACTGAATGGAAATGACAGTTTTGAAAGCTGGGTCAACGAGACCCTGGCAAACGGTAAGGGTAGCCTCTGCGTGTGTACACTGTATGTGTGTGTTTATGACCAGAAGAAAGAGACACTTTGACACAAAACAACCGAAGGAACAGAAAGCAGATGATAAAGATACGAAGAAAACATGTGGATAAGAATAAATGTGCTAATGTGTTCATCCGTGTGTGTATTAAGCTTCAGTCTCACACTTTATTGTAAATGTGAAAGTGAGATATCAAACCTCGGGTCTTTCTAGCTTTTTAGGGTAATAAAAAGTCATAAGTACTTGACTCAAAACTTCACAGGCAGGACGGAGAAATGAGGAAAATCATTAAGGACAGATTGATGAAAATAACCTGTAAATTAATTAGTTAATAGGTCCACATATAATGTGAATGGCACATATAAACATTTTAATACCTGCAATGGAAACAGTCAAGTAAACACACAAAGAAACTAGTTTTTAAAGATAAAAACATGTTAAAATAAATAACAGAAAACAGAAAAGGGAAAATAAATAGACAATTAATCAGTAATTTCATTTTACTACATCTACTATTTCTAGAGGCCGGACATTGAATGCAAATACTGTACTGGACAGTGGTAAATGAAGCTTTTCAGACTTTTACCTTAAAAATCGTTATCACTTATTCAGCCCTTAAATACTACAGATGCATGTATTAGTGTAAGGTTTTTAACACAAAAAGGCGTCAGGACAAACAATTCTGAATGTACAAACACACACACACACGTTCCGTATGTCTAACCTTCAATATCACTGTGTCCCATTGATGATTTCATCACGTCTGTGCCGTTTGGGATCTTTCCACTAAAGAGAGGGGAAACAAAATCCTGGGAATTACAAAACTACAGTTTAATATATTGTACTGTGTATTGTCTGCTTTGAATGGGGTCAGGTGTCAGGGTGTAGTGAAAGTAGTAGTTTAGCATCAAATAAACATTTATAACGCATCCATAATGTGAAGCTGAGGCTCTTTAAGATAAAAGTATCGAATAAGCCGACTCACAATCGGGGCACCTGGAAGATGGCACTGTCCACCTCGTTTGTCTCTCCTTCTTCGTCCAATAGGCTGTAGGCGCTGCCGCTCAGGCCGCTGTCCAACGAGGCTGCTGTGACCGGGGCATCGCTGGATCTGTGGCTCGACCGAGCTGTGCAGAGATACGACCACACCCATCACGACAAAGAGACAGGAAGAAATATTGCACCTCTGTCGGGTCCAAGAATGTAAAAACTAGGGCCAAGAAGCATTAGTTAATATCTGCAGCAGCTAAAATCCATCATAATCAACTTAATACTAAAAATAGTTTATGTCGCCGTCAAAAGGGAAGCTTATTCAAAGCACACAGGACTGGACTGTAATGAATAGCGCACAAACACTGAGGACTAGCAAGAAGCATATGAACAAACAGTGCACTTGGAGTCTTTCTCTCAGACAAAGACAACACAGTAATAACTCACATATAAAGCTTTAACATGAAGCACACAAATAAATCCAGAGAAATATCACATATATATGTTTATGCAAAAGTAGACCAAACAAGAGGCACGTAGACCCTACTGACATTGTTAGTCATCTATATGAACTATTAATAATGACCTAATATCTCAATCTCAGCATTAGTTTACTTTAAAAATCAAATTACATGAATATAGTTTCATATCTGGAGGAGTTTAAAGGATGTTTATGAGTGTACCTTTTTTTCATAAATGTTTTTAAAAAAAACCTGTTTATATGCAACATATTTTAGATGTTACTCTTTAAGAAATATATGTTTAAATGTTTTACATTGCAACATTTTAATCCCAAACAGCTGATCAGACAGTGTGATAAGAGTATGAATGATGTGAGATGCGTGGATGTGGTGCGGAACAGGATCCATGTCAACACGGTTTTTCTTTCGGGCCACTCGACACATTGTCAGATCGTGAAAAGCTCACTAATACCAGTTTAATGAAGCAATGGGGGGGGG